>JAOXOE010026506.1:0-21469 GCA_028565055.1 Phoeniculus purpureus
GAATCACTCTGGGTTGGAAGGGACCACCTGATCATCCAGTTCCAACTCCCCCGCCATGGGCAGGGACACCCCACCCTGGATCAGGCTGGCCAGAGCCTCATCCAGCCTGGCCTCAACCACCTCCAAGGATGGGGCCCCAACCACCTCCCTGGGCAACCCATTCCAGCTCTCACCACTCTCATGCTGAAGAACGTCCTCCTCACATCCACTGTAAATCTACCCAGCTCCAGCTTTGCTCCATTCTCCCTAGTCCTATCACTACCTGAGATCCTAAATGCTAGCAGTCCTTTTAGCTCACCCACATCCTACTGTACAACATTATAGAAACCCCCCTGTAGCTGGCCAGCTACTGCAGCAAAGCCAGTACAATCAGCTGATAACAATAAAGAATGGTGCACAATTATTCATTTCCTTAGCAGGAAAACAATCAATTTAGCAAAGCAACAAAATCAATGAACTATCAGCTATTCCACAGCCACTTCTTGCTTTCTCCCATCTGAACTCTGGAGCCCTTCTTTCTATGATGGCACAAATGACAACAGTACAATTGGAAACGATGTTCGTAGTACTCCTTCACCTTTCTCTCAGGATCAAGACCAGCAGAGAGGCTCCCTAAGGGTGTGGTCATACAAAAACCATACGCGCCACCGCTTCAGGGAACCTGAATCATTTGAACGTGATTGCTAAGAGGAAATAATGGTGAATTTCTTCTGTAAACAGCACGTAACAGCTAGGGGTTTGACACTGCATTTACCCACAGCCAGTGGGAAAAACTTATCACAGTGCTCTGCAAGGCGGCAATCTGACACGATCAGTGGAACCCACAATACTCTGTACGGCACATGAAATAATAATTGACCGCTGACTTATGAGAGCTTCATGAGCTACTTAGCTTTGCAACTAAAGGCTTAGAGTCATAACTTGCAAACCTGGGATTTCTTTTGAATATCACTGAGAAATGCCCTATCAAATCTGTAACCCTGCGTATTTAATAAGGGGGCACATGTAAGCGCTCTCTTACACAGTCCACACGTGTGAAGAACTCTACAAGCCTAGTACATGTGTTTAATATAATAAGCATCTCAGTTTAACTTGTTGGGTTGGCTCTTAAGATGGAGATATAGCTGTTGGTAGTTACCACGCACTTTTGTGTGGATTTTCACACACTGATATTCACAATTTTTCAGCCTGCATTGCTGTCACAACTATACATCCCTATGTATGTTGTTTATAACCGTGCTGAGTGTGACTTAGACAGTAATTTATATCAACTTTAAACAACTGGAAGTTTATGAAATTTAACTTGTCTGAAAATCTTCTTGTTGATGTAAGTTAAAGTGGTAATTTTTTTTAAAGGACATCAGGAGTATTACTAATAAAACCAATTTTTGCAGTTCTTTCACAATGATTTTATTTCAAAGATGGTATTTCCTAGTCATCTTCACTAGCAACTAAGTGAAAATAAGGCATTATTAAATGTAAGCGTTAATATTGCATTCATGGCTTTAAATTTGCTTTTAATTCTGTAACTTTAAGTGAAAAGTGTTGAGATAACAAAAATAGCAAACTTTTACTAGATCAATCCACATCTTCTGAACCTAGCAGATTAGTGAAATGCACTCCTTGAGAAATGAAATGAATAGGGCTTGCTAACGCAAACTGATTGTTCACAGAGTTTAATCCTATCTCCATTAAAGCTTACAGAAGTTATCCATCAGCTGCAGTATGATTGTGATATTGGTTCACTAGTTGTGGCTTCCTAAGCTTTTTCTTTTTTAATAAAAAAGGTGTGAGCAAGAAAATTTTTGAAACCCAATTCGATGCTTTCTACGAAATCTCTGTGATGGTTGTTTAATGACAAAAATTCACGCTACACCGCTAAGAACAGCCCGATAGTGGAAGGCAGTGAATGCAATGCTTTTTCACACATTTTCAGTTATTACTGTAAAATTGTAATTAGATAGTAAATTACAGTGTTAATATTCACTTTGAACAAATAAGTGTTTGTAGTTATAGAACTGGGCAATTATGGTAGCGCAGGGACCTATTCGCCGAGTAAGGCATAGACTTTCTTCATAAAAGTTATTCCATTTTGTAGTTTCTCCTTATGAGCTTGCACGAAATGGTCGCTTTTTATGTGCACTATTTGCTGAAGTCATCTTTGCCAACATCAGAATCTGTATTTCCTTTTGGGGAAGAGCCAAAACAAGCATTTTTCTCATCTGGTCCCACTAGCCAAAGAACACAGAGAAATGAAAGAATCATTTCTCTCTGTACAAAAAAGAACATGCAAATGAAATGACAAATTAAAACTCTGATCAGTTCTACAGGAACCTTAACATCTCTTTGTCCATTGGGGAAAAAAAGAAGTTACTCCAGTAATGTTTACGTGATATATTAACGTGGACTGAAACGTACCAATAACGTATATTATCTATGAAATGAGACATTACATAGACAACATATATAGTGATAATGATTCCATACTGTGATATACTTTGATTATAGATATATATATATATACTTATTACATCTGGGATATCAGTACTATTTAAAAATAACAAATCCTTGCTTGGCTCCGATTATTTTTACTGAGTTTTCCCCTTACGTTTTCCCGATCCCAGGAACAGTTTGTTGTGCAGTTGAGAAAGTTATTTGGGAGCACATACAAACTGGTTTTCCCAGTTTGGATACAAGGAAAGATTGAAATTCTACATAATTCTTCATGCCACAGCATTTGCAATGCATTTTGCATGTCTAGTGTTTACAAGTAGGTTGAAATTTGGTTTTAGAGAAGTGCCTCTGAAAACATGACAAAGTGTGTTTCAGTGATGAACCTTTACAAATCATGTCCTGGGCATCTAAAATCCAGTTTTAGCTATGATTTGTTAATCTCCAGAAGACAGGCTTCATCACACCTGGGTCTCAAGTAGGTATGCACAGAGATGTCTCATTCCACACATCGAGTATCTAGTAGGACGTGTGTGAGAAAGCAAAGTCTGTGTCCCTTTGGAATGTCAGGAACCATCACTTTCCAGAATCAAAAAACTATCAACCACGTGACAACCATACTGCTTCTGCTCTGAAAACTGGTGGGACTGAGACCGGACAAGGTAATATGGCAAAAAGGGGATAAAACAGTTCTACAAGAGCCTGATTTTAAAATTTCAGTGATCGATTGACTCTGTTCATAGGTTTAGAGCATTAGAATAGACCCCAGGAGAGATGGATGAGCAAGGAGAGAGGAGGTAAGGCTGCCCAAAGGTACATGATAAATACATTTATCACATGGTTTTGCAATTTATCTTACATGTCTCCAGGTTTTCATATACCCTCCCCTAATTTGTAATCTCCATGTGAAAAATTAGAGAGGTTTGTGATAAATTAAGTTGTGAATTGTGATTTCTAATAAGTTAACCATTTACCCATGCAATTTAAATAGAGCTTGTAATCACAGCTAGCCCTTCAGAAGGCAAAAGACCAAACAGAGAAAGACACACAAGGATGACCAAATAGAGAGAAACTCGATATAGAAAATAAATTTTTCAATGTAAATGCACTTTCTTCACTAAATTTCCTGGTCATTTATTTCTGAAATAGAGAATTCCAACTGTACATCTGAAAAGACTCCAGAATCACAAACCACATCAGAAATTTTTTGACTAAAATGAAGTGTCTCCTAAACCAAACCGCTTTCAGCTGTTACTGTCACTTGATTGACTCACTAATCCATTCCCAAAGAACTTAACTATCCCAAACTGTCTCAACCATTTCCTTTTAATAGGCTATTCAAAGAAAGGTTATTTCTTTTTTGTTTGAATGGCGGCCATCATGGAATCCTTCGGAACATGAATACACATACATATTTCTTCACTCATTTAGTCCGTAAAAGGATAACACTAGTGCTAACTGCACTTTAGCAACACACTATCCAGCTGAAAGTACTCCATCACCGACTTAAAAAAAACTCATCTGAAGAGCTGAGATAAAATCCATCATTTTCATTAATTTATTAGGGGGGGTTACTATCAGACTATCTTATTTTCATTTGTTTTTTCCAGTTCAATTACGTGCAATATGATCATAATGAATGGAATACTTACAGCTCTGATTATGTTTTTTGGGTTTGCTTTTACAAGTGTTGACTACTTTTAGGATTAGGATCATACCATTTGCTGGATACACAAGTGCACGCACGCTAAGCATGCCTATCTAAGCACATATAAAATACACTCGTGCTTTTGGAAATCTAGTATGATCTCAATTCTTTCTGCTGTTGGGAGAAAAAGTACAGTAGATCCAATTAACAAATAGTTACTAAACTGCTGCATCAGCTGTAGCAATATTTACAAATCCTTACCCAACCCAACTGATTGACCCAATTTACTCAATGAAATTAAGTCAACTCTTTCCAAATTGCAAGATAAAGTTGAACTTCTTTTAATACTTAAAAGACCGTAAAATACTAAAGTCGCCTGTTTAAATTTTTGGGTCATGTAAATTCTAGGAACCCTACGTATAGTGATTAAAACATAAATAGTCATGAGTGCCGCTCTTACAAGTGAAAGTAACGTGTGTTATGGGTGTGTTCCTGTGCCACTTGGTCTAGGTGATCCTGCTGTGGCAGGGGGATTGGACTAAATGATCTTTCAAGGTCCCTTTCAATCCCTAATGATTCTATGTGGGATGACAGAGCCAGGCTCCACTCTGGATTCCAGTTTAATTTCTGTGAGAGTTGCCAATTTAATTTCTGTGGGAAAGCTTGAACATAAAATTTTTAAAAAAAGGTGTAATGGGAAATAACTTAATTCTTTCCTTAGTTAGGTGGTCATCTGAAAGTATAATACAATCCCTCTCTATCACCAAAAAGACTGGTTTTTTAGACTGCCTACGAGAACAGGTTGTCCCTGAGCCTGACCCCCAGGTACAGGTGTAAGTCTTGTAGACAGCCACCGCAGCCACTGCAAAATAGGAGCTGCACAAAATAAAAAAGAAAAATAAAACCTTAACTTTCTGTCTGCTGCGAAGGCAAAATCTAGTCTTCAGGAAGGTGGTTATGATTACACACAGAACACGGAGCAAAGCCCGTTTATACCAATTAAACATTTGATCTGAATTGCTAATGGTAACTTTCCCATTACTATGGTTTATTTCTACATCTCTCTTCTCATTACAACTAATTGAGAACAATACTCTGCATTCCACAAAGGTTAACAGAAAGCTTCTCAACAGAAGCGAGTTATTACTTGCACCTAACAGAATGCACAGGATCAGTAAAGATTAATTTCTGCTATATTGAGGGCTACTGACAGACCACTATAATTCTGTGCATTGAGCACATACAAGGGGGGAAAAAGAGAATTAAGATTGCAGCATTTCTACAGGTTTGTGGTTCTTTCCACAAAAGGGACAAATAATCTCAATCTCATTGTTTTCTTTCAAGACATTCATCACAATACTTTTCTGGGCTCAACTCTCATGAGTTGCTGATAGACCTTTACATAAAGCGTGCAAGGAAGGAAGAAGCAGGTAAAACCTAATTGTTGACTGTACTTAGAGAATTAGCCACTCTGCTACTGTGCTGAATGCAAACAGAAGGCTTTATTTGTCCATATGACTTCATCCTGCATCATACTGTGCACAGCCATAACGTCACAACACACGATGCAAAGACTTTCAGTATCTGAATTGCCAAAAGATTTGGAACTGTTAAAACAGTAGCCCTTATCCCACTAGCCTTGCTGCAGAAAAGGCACCCCTTCAGACAGGATGTGGTCACGTTCCTTACAGAGAAGTCAGGCTAGAAACTGATCCTAATTCCCTTGACACAAGATTTTATCTGAAAATTCCTTTCTGAACTTGATAACTGTTCAATTTTACCTCCAAACTTGAACTGTTCTACTTGTGAACTGCTCGTGCTTATGAAACTTGATTTATTTTTATCACATCCCAACCTACCAAAACATGTATTGTTTATTTGACAGAAAGAATAAGGCAATTGCTGCCCGTTCCTGTGCTTTTTAGGAGTCGCAAGCAATGCCATCTGGAGCAGACTATTAGCTGGAAGGCTGCCAAAAGGTACCGCGTTAGTTTACTAGGGAGAGAGGTCTTGAGTCGCACACAAGATGATGCCTTCTGAAGTCTGTACGGCAACCAATAAAAGGGTCTTATGAAGACACAAACTACTACAATAAGTGATGGCAGAATTGGAAAAAAGAGTCATTATTTACCCTTTTTGTCCACTAAAAACAAAGGGACCCTTAATGACTGACACTATTTTGGCTAATATCTCGTGCATCTTGAAAATCTCACCCAGGAGACTTTATTGCACACTGTTGATAAAAGTTAGAGTAAAAACAATATTTTGAATTTCAAGTACGTCTTTCCTGCTACCAAATGGCGATTGAAATAGGTTTCTTATTATGTATTGGGAATACGAAACTGTGACAAGATTCCAACAGTTTGTAGAAGTTAAGTCATACGTCGGCACCACACTGGTGTGATCACAGAGTCACTCTGGTTGGAAAAGAACCTTGGGATCATCAAGTCCAACCATCAGCCCTACTCTACAAAGTTAACCCTTAAACCGTACCCCTCAACACCACATCTAAATGGTCTCTAAGCACATCTAGAGACAGTGACTCAACCACCTCCTTGGGCAGCCTACCCCAGTGCCTGACTACTCTTTCTATGAAAAAGCTTTTCCTAATGTCAAGTGTAAATCTCCCTTGTTGTAGTTTGAACCCATTCAACTCTTGTTCTAGCTGCTTGTGAAAAGAGACCATCACCAATCTTTCCACAACATCCTTTCAAGCAGTTGTAGAGAATGATGAGGTCTCCTCACAGCCTTCAGTTCTGCAAACTAAAAAGTTTCAATCACTTTTCATAACATTTATTCTCCAGGTCCTTCACCAGCTTCATTGCCCTGCTCTGCACGCACTCCAGCGCCTCGATATCTCTCTTGTACTGAGGTCCCCGGCACTCAAGATGTGGCCTCACCAGTGCCGAATACAGGGGGATGATCGCCTCCCTGCTCCTGCTTGTCACACTATTTCTAGTGCAAGCCAGGATGCGATTGGCTTTCTTGGCCACCTGGGCACACTGCTTGCTCATATTCAGCTGCTTGTTGATAACAATATCCACATGGCTTCCTGCCAGACAGCTCTCCAGCCACATCTCCCCTTGCATGAGGCGGTTGCAGCCCAAGTTCAGGACCTGGCACTTGACCTTGTTGAAGCCCACGCCATGAACATTGGCCCATAGCTCCAATCTACCCAAGTCTCTCTGTAGAGTTTCCCTACCCTTACAGAACTCTAACTCTTACAGCTTCTGGAAGAAGTAATGAAGAAAATATTAAAAATCAGAAGCTAATTCTATGGGTTTACATAGCGAAACAAAGACGTGGAACAAACCTGGGGAAAATGCAGGTGCTCCATAGGTGCCTGAATCCTCTTGCTGTGGGTTGACTCTTATTTCCAGACTGCTGGATGATTCAAGTCTGGCAGAAGCGTAAGCAATTTTCTTCACTTGAAAAACAAGACTGCAGTCAGAATGACAGGTGCTTGGCATGTGGGTCTCCTGGCTTTAGAAAGCACTGACACTAAACAATTTTATCTTAGAATGTACTTCGGTCCAAAACTCTCCGTATGAATGATGCCACCGTTTTCATTGGGAAAAAAGCAAACAATGACAAAAGAAAACTTGAGTTCCCGTTAAGATAACACTAAGGTAGAAAATCCAAACCTTCAGATATCAGGAGACACCAGGATTTAGCTTGCACATCATCTGACATTGGCCTGATATATACTTGGATAGTCTCCTATCATGTGACCTCAATATATTTGGATAGTCTCCTACCATGTGACCTCAATATATTTGGATAGTCTCCTACCATGTGACCTCAATATATTTGGATATTCTCCTACCATGTGACCTCATGCTATTTCTCTACACTGTCCAGTCTCCTGGGGGTGTGGTCTTTCACCAACTTTATTATGTACAATGTACGCCTACTGTACTTCATGTTCCACATATTTAATAGCAATTCTCATCTTCTAAGTCTCACTCATGGCCGAGTTGTTCATCAAGTAATTTTCAAAGAGCTTCACAGCCCCATGAACAATAATTTTTGTTGTAGAAGCAGGCTAAACTGTATGCTGTGATAATTGTAGGTAAAATTAGCAAGGGGTCAGGCCAATTTACTTTCACAGGAAAATACATGCTTTGCTTACACTTTAAATTATCTTCAGAAAATTAATCAAGTAAAACTGAACCTTTCTAAATCAACATATATAATTTTCTCTAACTTTGCTGTGAAACAAGAAGTTTTTATGTTGCTTTGAAAAATGAACTTACTACATGGGTTTTTTTGAGTATCTTTTTCATTTAAATTACCAATTAACTTCACCTGTGAAAAACCAAACAACATGAGTCTTTCCCACTTCACTGGTACATTAACCTGGTACTCAAACACAGCAGGTAAGAGAGAAACATCAATAATACAAGTATGTGGTTTAAATCTCTTTTACTACCAACTATAACCTCACCCCAGTAATGGTCTCTAATATTATGATACATAAAATTTCTTTAGATTTCCAGTTCCTATAGGTAGTATAAGTTCTTCAGACAATGTAAAGTCCATTGAGGGGCTCTTACGTAGATACTTCTGCTGCTTTGAGTAAGTCATTCAAGTGGTGTGAAAGAGTCGTAGCTGCCATTTCTGTCACTAGTGTTACTATCTCCAAGCCCTCCTCCAGAGGTTTGATTCACCTCTGAAAGAATATTTGAGACTCACCCGAAATCCAAACAGCTGGACTATACACTAGTCAGGCAAATGTCACGCATAACAACCAAGATGCTCTTCATTTCCTTGTTGAAGATCATTTCTGGCACTGCCTCTTACTGATACGGCTCTGGCAGGGGGATTGGACTAGATGATCTTTTGAGGTCCCTTCCAATCCCTACTGATTCTATGATTCAGGTTTGTACTAATGTGAAGTTTTTATCACATACAAATAACATTTTCTGACTTTACAGAATAACACTTTGGATACCCAGTGGTATGTAATGAACATCACTGACTGCTAATGGGCTAGAGGACTGTTTAATAAGTGACATTTAAAATATTTTAATTGAAAAAAAAAGGGATTGCAATTTTTGCAAAACAGTAATTCTTTTATTTCCTAGTAAAATGTTATAGCCCTAAAAATTCGTAGGAAGAGATTTCTTCACCCAGCATACTCTGGTTCAAATAACTTCAGATTTTGCAGCATGTAAAGTACTGAGTCTATAATAAACACGAAACAGCGTAATGCACCCAACGGTAATGCACATTGGTTATGGTACTTAGTATGCGTTGGAATCACTTGAAATTGGAGTTACAACAGACCAAAACGGTCCGAGTCGATGACCTTGATGCAGTGCTCCACTGACACACTAATTGAAATTAAGTATTTCTCACATCAAAATTATAAATTTGAACTTTTCAGTGCAAAAATTACTCCATCAGGTGCTTTTGGTCAGCTATAGCAAACGTGTTTCCTAAACGACTTGAAAAGTTCTTTCTTTTCACCTCGAGGACTTTAGAATTAATACAGATGAATCTGTACTTTTTGCTGGTATAAAGTGCCCCTTGCAATTGCCACCCGTCTTGGCACAACCTCCTGCGTTGGCCTCATTGGCAAAAGTGCTAAAAACGTCACGTTTCCAATGACCGTCCTGCGGGAAATGAAACGGTTCTTTGTTTCGTCACATTTCTGTAAATCCAGATTTGGAGGGTTATCGCCATTCGTAAAGGACCTGACAACTCTCTGCCAAGCACAACAAAGCCAGTCCAATCTACGCTATATTCTGGTGGATGCTCGTGTACCCGTTTATAAAGATTTCTTAGGAAGATAACAAGAGCTTGTTCGTAGCACCCTGGACTATGAGACAGAAAAATACATAGAATCATTAGGGATTGGAAGGGACCTTAAGTCAATTGTCTGCTGAAGTGTCTTTGTGTTCCCTTTATCCCATGAACTCTCTGAAGCAAAGACTTTGTAATGAATAATTCTGGGAGCTGCTGATTAATACACGTGACAGTCAGCGAGGTGCACCAAAGACTTAGGTTCCTCTGGTGAAGAAGCCACATAGATGGAAGAAGCAGAACCCTCCCAAGCTCATTCTTACATCAGCCACGCCAGAGAAATGGGTGGTATTGCTTCATGTACGGCAAAAAGCAGGTACCTCCCCACTCCTACACATGAGAAGTTTTGATCCCACTGACATTACCTATTTCACATGCATGCTTATTAACATCTCTATGGTCATACATCACATCACCTTGAAAGAAAAATATATCGTGAAGAAGCAACACATAGACACAGATTCTACACCTTAGAAGAGGCCACTGAGATGATACCACGAAGACACACAGCACTTATAAAATCTTTAAACATTAGCTTCAGCAAAGTAGCTACAAGAAATGCCCTCAGAGATAGAAAATCTAAGAAAAATAGTACTGGCATCTAATTACAGCAGTAGAGTTTGCTGCTTTTATCTGTAATTGGACTGTATAGTCTTTCATTCTAATTTACTTTACATCTAAACTCTGATAATCAAGACAAGCAGAACAGAATGGCTTGTAACTGGCTATACCACCGACACCAGTTAATGCCTAATTATAACAACTAAATTAAAGAGGGGACTGTAAGGAGGGTTGAGTATCAGTTTGAAGCATTTAATTCTGTAGAAAGAAATAGAGATTTTAAATCCTAAGTTGAAAAAAATCAATATTATGGCTCATTATATCAGTATTGCTAAACAGATTAATAAAATTAAGCATTTTGCCTTTTAAATAAAAGTTTTATCATGATGTAAAGATAGCCCTTAACAAAAGACCACAACACAGAAGGAAATTCACATTCCAGACCGTTTATAAACCAACCTAATCTGGAAAAAACAGTAGGTGAAATCGACTTTCCCAGGATATCTCTGAGAGCTGCAGAACATGTTATATGAGTGGATTGGCTGCAGCGTCCTGAAACAATCGTACACACTGTATAAACCACAGAGACCACCCAGCATCCAGGAAACATTCTGGCATAAATCTAACTTTTAATTAAAATCTTTTTGAAAGTTCCAAATACAAATTAATTCTCTTAGAAAGCCAGGTTAACCAAAAAGAATAAGGGTTCCTGTGTGACTTGGTCTAGGTGATCCTGCTGTGGCAGAGGGATTGGACTAGATGATCTTTCGAGGTCACTTCCAACCCCTACTGACTCTATGGGTTCCTTTGGAAAAAATTATTCACAGAAAGGGTTGGTTAAGTGCTGGAATGGGCTTCCCAGGGAGGTGGCTAAGTCACCATCCCTGGATGTGTTTAAAGATCGTTTGGATGAGATGTTGAGGGATCTGGTTTAGGGGTGAACTCGTAAGGTAGATGGTTGGACTTGATGATCCCAGGGGTCTTTTCCAACCAGAGTGATTCTGTGATTCCTGCCAGAATGCAAATGAAGACAAGGAACTTGAGACCGCTCGGCTTTGTCGTGCTGTGGCCAGCACAAATTCTAAAGACACTGTTTTAGAAATTACAACATAAATTGGTCATCTCTGTGTGAACTGACCAGGTAAGAATTCAGCACCTGCGACCTGATAAAAGCGCAAGGGGAATAATAAAAATGTTTGCTTTTAACAAACTTGCTCAAGAGATCCACAATATTCCAATGCTAGGTGCATAAAGAGCTAGTAGACATTCATGGTTCATGTAGCATGAGTTGGTCTTTTCAATATCCTCGACAAGAAGCAGTAGAAAATACGGAGACAAAATAAAAGACTCACATTGTTAAACACGTAACTCAAAAGTCTGCTTTCATATGATGGTCATAATTATTCTGAGTCTTCATCATCTAGAGATAAACCCAAAGTCAGTGACTCTAAAAATTATAAAACACTTAAATATTTAATGTGCCAATCAGATCGCTCATCTCTCCCTTCTACAGCCAGAGCAGTCACTTTCTACCAGATGTCAAATGAGGATTGTGGAAATTCTTTCATAAAATTTTAGGAACAGTTCGCTAAGGCAGAACCTCAATCCTTAAGAAGGTAAGGCGACTGCAAGCATCGTTGCTCATCTTTGAGGTACCACTGACCCCGTGTAACCTTTGGCTGATTTTAACCAAATTTGAAACTGTAGAAGTCTTTCTCATTTCAGTTTTTACAGGTTTTAAGGAATTCAGTACATTGCAAGAGGAGAATCAGAATCACAGAATCATTAGGGATTGGCACGGTCCTCAAAAGATCATCTAGTCCAACCCCCCTGCCACAGCAGGATCACCTAGACCAAGTCACACATCTGGGTGACTCTGTTTGATGTCCCCATCATGCATAAAAGAACAGAAGTTCTAGAGGGCAAATTAATGCACAAATCAGACAACTAACTTGTGAGCCATTCCAGATGCCTCATGGTGTTGTCTACCCATGACTTATTGCCAGGACAGGCACAACACAGGATTGTGTGCACAGTGCCCACTAAAATGTGCAGTACAAGGGAGCACCAATAGCTAAGCTTTAGCACCAAGGTGCTACCTGACTGGAGAGGGATGTGAATCCCTGGCATTAGAGGCATCATAACCACATAGGAAAGAATTCAACAGAACAGACAAAGAAATATTCTTAGGGTTGGTAATTCTGCCAAGCAGGTAACTGAACAAAAGGCACCTAAGTCTTGAGCTCTGTGGTAATGGGTTGGACTTGATCTGTGAGGTCTCTTCCAACCTTAGTAATACTGTGATACTGTAATCTTCAGTACTGCTCCAGGTTATGTCTTACTTTAAACAGAGAAGCAACAGATGAGGCTTCTTAGGATTCTTAGGTTATTGCAGATGAGGCTTTTCCATCTTTTCTTTTTACTTGCAAAAAAAATAATAATTAGAGAAGTATTGAGAGAGAATTCCCCAGAAATACTCTCCATAAAAAATACATTGAACAGAAAGATGCACACTCTACAAGTATACACCCCAGTTCTCAAATACGGCCGGCGCTTCCAAGTTCAGGGCGATGTCTATTGCATTTAGTTACTATCAACTGAGGAAAAAGAATATCCGTATTTGATGTTAACAGAGCATTTTGAAAAACTACTTTTAGTGCTGCAGCAGTAAGAGTGAACAATCACATGGAGTGACAAGTTAGAAGAGTGAAAACTAAGGGGAGACCTTTTCTGCTATGAAGTCAGATGTTCTTTTTTACTCATATTCCCCCCACAATTTCACCTTTGACTGCACCTGCAGATTTCCATATCAAGCCCAGATGAAAAGACTGAATGGAGTCTCACCCAAATTTATTAATGTAGATACTCCCCAGGTGAATCGTAAGACTATCCATCTTTTACAGGCGGGCAGATACAACAGTTTACCTTACTCAGAAAAAGTGGTTTAAACAATCTTATTAAAAGCTTATTAGATTATGATATAGACCTGGAAGCGAGTGTCAGCCACTTCACACACCCAAAAATGAAAAGGATTCCACAAATTTGGTAAGCAGCTGCCTTTCTTTTGTGTCCAAACAAAGCAAAAGAGGTTCACCACTGAACTACAAAGACCTAAGACATTAACACCAACACTTTGGCATTTTAGAGAGCTAAATGTCCCCTATTACACCTCTAATTTGAACACCCATATCTCCTCAAGAGAAACAGAAGCAGGCTGAAAGACAGGGGACTTTCCAAAGGTCCTGAACCTTATTTAAAACTTCAATCACCCAAACACAAAAGTGTTCCTAGTGGTAGGTGAAACATGAATGACAGATCTCCTGAATTATCACACGCATTCTCCTGCTGCAAGAGCCCTAAAGCGTTTGCACATATCCAGGGCTAGAATATAAATGAAAGGGGACAGCTTTTTGTGGTTCTAAAACAAAGACAAAAACTGTTTCATGATCAGTTTTGAAGTAGACACTTCCCAATGCCACAGCAACAGCTTAAGTGGCTCCAAGCATCTCGCACTCTTCACAAAAGAGTCTATCCCTTTGAGGGCACGGTATTAGATCCTACTGCTACAGCAAACTGCTCAAATGCTTAATCTTGGGAAAATACAAAACATAGACTCATAGAATCATTAGGGATTGGAAGGGACCTCGAAAGATCATCTAGCCCAATCCCCCTGCCACAGCAGGATCACCTAGACCAAGTCACACTGAAAGACCTGTGCTAGCAGAGGTATCTTTGTATATCTTGAGAACCAGGAAAACAGCACTCACCTGTAAGCCCAGGACAACACTAAAACGTGTAGCAGGATACACGTGCTTTGAGTGGATGCTATCATTCATGTGCAGCAGATGTCACTTCTATCGACTGGATTCTGCTTTGCTTCTACAGCTGGCTGTCCTGAGCTGCAAAGGCAAGACAGCAGCAGTGACCACCTGTGCCACCCCCAGCTGTGCAGGTCTGCTCTACAGTAGAAAGAGCTGCTGTTGTGGGCTGTGGCCATTACCTCAAAGCATGAAGTGAAAATGGCTTAGGTCATGCAAAGGCAGACACTGAGTTACGAACAGGCTGGCTCTTAATACTGAAGATAGTATCAAAGGAATTAAAAATTATTACAGAAGGAAAAAACAATCACACATTTGTTTTCTCATTACTGTTTCAGTGAATAAAAAAAATCACAAAAGGGTGGAAGGGAAAGAAAAGTCACATCACCATTTTAGTCCCTACATAGTGCAAACAAATCTGTGTTGTTTGACCCAAATGTTGATTCTACCTAAAATCTAATACCACACTAACGTAAACTACTAATTTGATATCAACAGAAAGTAAACTAAATACAGAACAAAAGTAGTAAAACACTTGTCATTGGTTTTCAGTTACTCTTTGGCCACTGATGACTTTCGTCTTCAGACTGGTTTCTTCAAGTATCAACAAGCATTTTGTGGCTGAATTTGATGCATTTGTTGTCAGCCCAAAAGGCCAGTTTGGGGGACAGTCTGCCACCCATGTGCCTTATGGCCAGAAACTGATGGAAATTTGCTTTGGAGGATTTGAAATTACTGTCTTCCATCTCCAAGCAATGCACGGACCTTAACAGCTATTCAGCACTTGTGTGACTGCACTGAGATGTGTGCGAGCAATCCAAACTATAGAGAATAAATGCAAATTAACTGCTGCACTTACCACATAAATTCAAACTTCCTATTTTCTAGCAGCATTCTACCACAACCTATGTTATCAATACATTCCTCTCAAAATAATATATCATCAGATAAAGTTTAGAATTAACAGAGCTTGACAAATAAGCTATTTTCAGACAATCATACATTTCCATTATTGCTGTGGCTAAGCAGCCCACAGCTAAATAGAACTGAGCTGCTGTGAGCAGTAAAACACAAGGACTAATGCAAAAGAAAAGGATTTTCTTTGTTATATTGCAAGGGATACACCTGTCCAGCCTAAATTTAGGAAAAACACACGCTGAGTGTGTCCTAAACTTTTTTGAGGCTTTGCAGGTGCAAACCCAAAACTGAATCCGAGTTCCTGTTTAGCCCTAGGACTGTGCTGGTCAACAGTTCAGCAGCTGACAACATGCCGCAGCAGTCTGGTGAGCTCTTTCCACATACAAATGTGAAACAGGAGTTTCAACTCACTGTACTGGTGGATCTTAAAGGAAAGCCTTTCATTCAGACCATCGCCTGCTACAGCAACGTTTAAGGACTCAGCTCTCAGCAAGTGATCTTTCGAGGTCCCTTCCAATCCCTAATGATTCTATAAGTCTCATGGCTTGAATTTCAGTCTATTTCTGCACATGCTGTTTTGGGAATGGTACAGGTAAAGCCATCTCTGTTCAAGTTCTCCCAGGCTTTTTAAAGCTCTTCAGATCATACTGTGGGAATCACACACAAAAGGACTCTGAACCACTCTGGCTCCTCATGGAGTCCAAGGCACAAGTTACTGTGGACTAGACAGTTAAAATTTGAGGAGACATAATTTAGGATTAAGACTTCCTTATTTTATTGTAACCTGCAGAACAATTTTGCACTTAGATTAATCCATGAGACTAAGCAAAGTATTTGATCAAGGATCCTGGATACAAGACCATGGGTTTGCAGGAAAAGGAAGGATCTAGTGGATGAGATTACAGTGCCAGTCTAGATGGTTTGAAGATGCAGTACTACTGTATTGCATCTCTGTAACTGCTGAAGAAGGTGACTTCATGAAACGTATCTGTATCATAAAATCATTAGGGATTGGAAGGGACCTCGGAAGATCATCTAGTCCAATCCCCCTGCCACAGCAGGATCACCCAGACCAAGTCACACAGGAACATATATCCAGGTGGATCTTAAACATCTCCAGTGAAGGAGACTCCACAACCCCCCTGGGCAGCCTGTTCTAGTGCTCTGTCACCCTCACCGGGAAGAAGTTCCTTCTCATAGTTATGTGGAACCTCCTGTGTTCCAGCTTACACCTATTGCCCCTCCTCCTATCACTACATGACTTTGAGAAGAGGCTGGGTCCATCCTCCTAACACCCACCCTTCCAATATTTATAGACATTAATGAGGTCCATGTATTTAATTTTATTATTATTTTGTTAAAAGCAGTTAAATTTTCTTTTACAAACTGTAAGTGTCTCTCCCTTATCTCCCTTTTCTTTCTCTTTTGCAGGAGAAGAAGGGTTAATAGAGAGCATCTGTCAATTATCTCATGGCTGGTCCAGTCTCAATCCATGACACCCCCCCTTCCTTCAGTTTGTAATATTCCAGTTTATTCCTAAACAGATCTTGCCTCTCCTCTTGTTGGGTCCTTTGAGGTCTTTAGTTCAAATTAAACATTTTAAACAATAAAAATGCCGATACCTCAACATTTCAACAATCACACATCAGCCTTCAGAAAACCACGTCCAATAAAAATAATGCCATAAATTTAAATCTCTGACGTCCAAATGTTGTACCAGAAGTCACCGGACTAGAACCTGACATATCTAGGGAGGTGGTGCCCAGGGAGGTGGTGGTGTCACCATCCCTGGATGTGTTTAAGGAGCGAGTGGACGCGACGCTTAGGGATCTGGTCTAGCAGCTAGATAATAGGATAAAGGTTGGGCTCAATGACCCTGGAGATCCTTTCCAGCCACGATGATTCTGTGACTTTGTGATTCTGTGATCTAACTTTATTTGCTGAAATGCTTGACTGGCTTTGACAACTCTAGTTTCTTAGAAATTAGCTGTCATTACTGTCTTCCATCTTTCATTTAACTGCTAACCCACCTTCAACAGGGAAATGTCTTTACTTGAACGGTGATTATTTCCTCTGTAGTCACTGGTAAATGAAAAAAACTACCAAATTGTTAATTAGATTGATGCTATTTTCTCCTAGATATGTTTTTATTCGCTATAACAGCTCACTACTTCAAGTTCATGTTTATCCAAAGTTCACCAGGAAGTTTTGTCTGTAAACACACTGTCCACAGACAAGTGCATTTCATTCATTTCCAGAACATGTCATTGACTCTAGTCGTGCTCACAAGTTCAACACAAGACCTAGCAAATGCTCCAACATTTTTTTATGCTGGTATCGCTTAAAACCAGGCATTTTCTCAAGTCCTCGTAAATAAAAAGATGCTAGTGATTCGGGAATAAAAATGGGTAGCTTGCTAGCTCTGAGAAAAAGCAAACCAGAACTCATCCTATTGGCTTGACAGGCTTTTTAATTTAATGTCTTTCGTTATACACCTGTGAAGAAGATAAAATTGGGATTTTGACCTTGTCTTCTGCAGGAAGAAGGAGGTTGTGGAGTCTCCTTCACTGGAGACGTTTAAGATCTGCCTGGCTGTGTTCCTGTGCAACTTGGTCTAGGTGATCCTGGCTGTGGCAGGAGGGTTGGACCAGATGATCTTTCGAGGTCCCTTCCAATCCTTAATGATGATTCTATGATTCTACGAATTGGTCTGGGTGATCCTGCTGTGGCAGGGGGATTGGACTAGATGATCTTTTGAGGTCCCTTCCACTCCCTAATGATTCTAAGAACTATTTTGTAAAGGTGTTTAACACCTTAGGTATGGCAGCAGAGGCTGACACTGCTACAGACTCCAACTTTAAAAGGCAAAAACCCCACAACAACAAACCCAAAAGTCTGAGAGCCCAGAAGATGAACTTTAAATTCCAGTGCAGCACATACTGAAATAGTCACAGCTAGGTAAATTGGGGTGTGTTGTGCCAGGTATTTGCCTCAAGAAGCAGCGTGTCTTTTGTGTATATGTTACACGAGGCATGCACAGGTGGTATAGAAGAATATAAATTGACCTATGCAGTGGTTACTGCTGTGTATCTAAGCTGGGATATTTCAGGTTATAAACATATATTTATATATTTAAGGTTAAAAATATCAGAACTGCAAAAAAAGTGAACCAAAAAAAAAAATTCACCTTTTCCTTTCCTGTGTAGTTACAACATACACACAAAAGTCACATCAATCCCTTTCACATTACCAATTGCCACAAGCGGAAAGACTGGGAACCGACGTGGTTTTAACACGTGTAGCATAACGACACAATCCTTCTGGCTGCAAAATCTGCAACAAAAACAATTTTGAAAAGGCAGCACGCATGCAATCCGTTTTACAGTGTTAACAAGGTATATAGCACAGTCCTGGCTGCATTTCCAATCTCTGCTATTCAACATAACCGGAAAATAACAGTAAAAATTAACCTAAAGCCTAACGGCTTATGTAAGAGTGGTTTAATAAAACAACGTTACTGAGGTTATTGAACTGTACAATTAAACCCCTCCCACTAAATACTTTTCAGAGTAATTTTCATCTAAAGCTTATTCAGCAAACCAAAATGCCAATGCATTTCTTCAATTTCCACTTCTTTGAACCTGCTAATGTATGAATAAAAAGAGATTTATTTGTGTTATTACCTACGTATAACCCCCTTGTCTAAAAAGTGGCTTTAAACACAAAATTTCTGAGATACATACGGACTTGCAAAATATCTAAGAGATCATTCTGATTTTCTTCTGCAAGCTGTGTTTGATTTACATCAATTAGATCTTTCACATAAGGTATCATATAACAGGAAGGCTAATAACCCAGAAATAACCTCATTAAAAAAGACAGCATATCGGTCTAAGCAGAATGAACTCTAAGCAGAAAAATTAGTGACCTGGAAAGTAGCAGGAAGAGGTAATAGCAATACAGAGAAAAAATACATTCCCATTAGCTGGTCAAAAGTAGAAGTCACCAGCAATAAAGTGAAAATACAATAGAAGCATAAGGAGAACATTTTAAGATATTTTTATCTTCTGAAATTCCGTAGCATAAAACATATTTCCACAAACTAAGGTAACTACCTAAAAATTATGTAATTACCATGAGTTAGTCTGTGGGGTTTTTTTCAGATGCCTTAAACAGTCCTTGGCAGAATATTATTAGCAAGTCTAATACATTTATATTAAATTATCAGTGTATGATTCCAGTGTCGATGGATACATCTATTTTAAGATTAATGGTTGATAATTGCAATTCAAGCTGGATTTACAGAGCTATCCCCTGTCTAACATTAGCTGCTTACATTCAAAGTCCAGCAAAGGCTTTGAAAATCATTTTTATTATATTATATACAATATTTTCGGAAAGTACTCCTTTTTTGGCTTTAAAGAACTTTTTCAATATAAAACTTAATTTTTGTTGTGAGATACTTAGATGTGTAGCTGCTCTTAGCTAACCCAGATCAGATTTGCAAGGGTAAATGAGAACAAAAAGTAATTAAAACCTCACTGGATCACAGTGTTTAGTTTGGTTTTATTTGGTTAACACCTATAGTTTCACCCCCAGCTTGCACTATGAGTTAATATCTACTGTACATTGTACTGTACATTTTTGGTTTTCTCCTAGTGAACCCTCCTTTTCTCGACACTCTCCTCGAGATCATTGATTCAGCTGCACAACAGACTCCGTTAGGCCAGTGGGAATATTTTATTCTCCGTGTCTGCAGATTGTTGTAAACCGTAATTTTTAGTTCTCTGCCTGCAGAATTACAGCAACCTTACAACTGACCAACAATCTCACTAAAATAAATTCTACTCCATGCATATTAAAATCCATAGAGAGAAAGAAAGAAAGAAAGAAGACGGGCACCAAGAAGTCCCTTACCCACTGAGTGGTCCGTCCATCCATCAAGCCCATCTCTCTCCATCCTAGAGACAAGGGGGACAGGAATGCCTTGCACAAGTCCAGGTAGACGGCATCAGTTGCTCTTCCCTTATCTAGCAGAGCTGTAACTCTATCACAGAAGCCCACCAAATTCATCAGGAACAATATGCCCTTTGTGAAGTCATGGTGGGTGTCACCAATGACCTTGTCACTTTGCATTTGCCTTACCTGGCACAGAGCCGAGTCTGAGTGGTCTGTAGATCCCTGGATTTTCTTTGCTCCCCTTTTTAAAAATGGGGGTCACGTTTCCCCTTTTCCAACCTGTGGGAACTTCACCAGAATGCCATGGCTTCTTAAATATCACAGCTAGTGGCCTGGCAACTT
Source organism: Phoeniculus purpureus (assembly GCA_028565055.1). Taxonomy (NCBI): domain Eukaryota; kingdom Metazoa; phylum Chordata; class Aves; order Bucerotiformes; family Phoeniculidae; genus Phoeniculus; species Phoeniculus purpureus. Next base: position 20,506 of record JAOXOE010026506.1, read on the forward strand.
CAGCCACCAGTTCCCTCGGGACCCACGGAAGTATCTCATCAGGTCCCATGGACTTGTGCACCTTCAAGTTCTCTATGTGTTCCCAGACCTGCTCTGCTCCTGCCATGGGTGGCTCTTTCCTCTGCTCTGTGCTGTGGCTCAAATGGTTACCAGCGATGTTCGAAGAAAAAAGTCATTGAGAACTTCAACCTTCTCCATGTCCTAACAAAAAAAGCACGGCCAGTTTCTTGCTCCTAAAACCAAAGCAAACTCCCACCTGCAGGTTTTGGAGGCATCTATGAGAAGTCTGGAAGATTTTCTCAGGCATCATCAAAAGTTAGTGGGAGATGGGCACTTAATTCCCCCTTTATGACTTTTCTAAAAGATGTGGCCAGCTACTTTTAGTTTATTAGGCAGCAAATTTGCAAAGACTCTTTTATTACAGAAGCAGTAAGGGGAGCTCTTTTTCCATAAAATATATGTCAATATGAGTTATGAAAGACAAATATTACTGAAGTGAGGGATAAATTCTTTCAGAACTTCATGTCCATAAAAGCTAGGAAAAAGTACATATTGCTCCAATACTTTCACCTGTTGGCGTCTCTCTCAAGTAACTAGGAATGTTGTCTGTATTCTGCTCACCTTATATGTGCAAGCACAGAATATTCATGGAAAGCTTCTGCTATCAAATTACTAAAGGAATTGAAGCTGGAACACAAACTTTTACAGTTTCTGACCAGGCTGCTGCTTCAAGAAAAGAAAGTACTGCAAGCGGAATTAAAATTTGCAATCCTTTAAGAAAAATTGTTTCCCCATTCCAATTGTTCCCTGAAAGTTTTATTCCTGTCTAAAATGAAATGCTTCCTAGGAAAAACATTGAGGAAATGAATGCACTTTGAAATCTGTGACTTGTGCCCACCTCTGCAGCCTGTCCAGGTCCCTCTGGATGGCATCCCTGCCCTCCAGCGTGTCTGCTGCACCACAC
>JAOXOE010026507.1:0-21469 GCA_028565055.1 Phoeniculus purpureus
CTGAGGCTGGATAAGACCTCTGAGATCATCTGGTACAGCATAGGACCTGACATCACAACATCAAGCTAGACCATGGCACAAAGTGCCACGTCAAGGCTGTCCTTAAACACCTCCAGGGATGGGGACTTCACCAGTGCCCTGGGCAGCCCATTCCAGTGTTTGATTACCCTTTCCATAAGGAAGCGCTTCCTAATATCCAACCTAAACATCTCCTTTAAACAACTACTGCTATCAAACCTCTGTCAGTTGCCTTCCTTACACAACTTGATGATTCAATGCATAAATTAATGACACTGGACTGTTGAGTTTTAAGATCTTTTCCACAAACCAGGCATCAACACTCTCAATGACAATTTAAGTTGTATGTGTTAGCAAAGCTTTCTGGAGCATGCAGTTAATCATCAGTGCACGTTATGTATGGGAGGGAACAGCCTGTACAGCTTTGATCTTCTGCAGAGCAAACTCTGTCCTTGAGCAAGTATGCTAGCAAGATAATGAAGCTAAAGCTGCAGACTGAGAAATGCATTGTTTTTTTATACATGGCTTTACTTTTTTTAGAAACCCCTTTTTACTCATCTTACTGGTTACACAGTGTGTAGGAAAAGTAAGTTTAAGGAATAAGAGTTAGGTAATGCTATTGTAATCAATGATATGAAGTCAGGTGTATCTGTACTGATAATAGAATGTATAAAAGGGCATAGAGTAGTTCAATAAATGTCTTCGCTTTGTTTTCCCCTGTCTTCTTTGTCACAATTATGCTTATTTAAAGCATCTACCTGCATCTGTTTATAACGTGTAACCAGATGTGGGATATCATGCAGCTTAAATCTCTCTCCAGAGAAGCGCAAGTAACCCCAGTCTCAGGAGGGACAACTAGGAGAGGCAGGAAAAAGCCTCAGGATGACAGGGTAATAATGGAACAAGTGGATGTAGAGCAGGAGGGAAAGGGCAGGAGACAGAAGTGGCAGCCCCCTTCTGCTGTCCCAAAAGTACTTGTAGAAGAAAAGGCTAAGGGAACAGAATGTTTTGGACCTCCCATTGATAAAATTGAGGAAATTTGGGGAGGACCCCAAATCCTGTAATGGGCATCGGTTAAGTTGGCATGGTCCACCGGCTCCTCGTACTGATGACACAGATGAAGAAGATGAGGAATGGCCTGCCCTTTGGAATCGCAGAGACCTGATGAATATTAGAAAGGAGTTTATTCAGGAGAGGAAAGAATCCCTAATGGCTTGGCTATTAAGATGGACTAATTCAAGCTGCTTCGGAGGAAGTTGGAGCCCCTGAGCATCTGCAGTACATCGACAATATCATAGTGTGGGACAATTCTACAGCAGGAGTCTTTGAAAAAAGGCAAGAAGGTGAATGATAATTTGCTTAATCCCAGTTTTGCCATTAAAAGAAGCAAGGTAAGGGGACCTGCTAAAGAAATTCAGTTTCTAGGAGTTCGGAGGCAGGATGGACATCATCATACTCCTAGGGACATAGTTAATAGAATAATATCCATGGCACAACCTGTTAATAAGAAAGAGACTCAAGTGTTCTTGGGAGTAGTGGGGTTTTGGCATACACATATTCCAGGATACAGTCAGACTGTGAAGCCTCTTTGTGAGGTGACCTGGAAAAAGAAGGATTTTGAGTGGGGCCCTAAACAGCAAACAGCATTTCAGCAGATTAAGCACAAGATAGCTCATGCAATGGCCCTGGGGCCTGTCCAAATTGGACCAGAGATTAAGAATGTGCTTTATACGTCTCCTGGAGATAATGGTCCAACCAGGAGCCTTTGGCAAAAGGCACTGGGGGAGACACGAGGCCGTCCTCACGGCTTTTGGAGCTGGGGTATCGACACTCGTAGGCTAATTACACCCCCACTGAGAAAGAAATCCTAGCTGTATACAAAGGAGTTCGAGCTGCATCAGAAGTGGTTGGTACTGAAGTACATCTCCTCCTTGCACTCCGACTTCCTGTTCTAGGATGGATGTTTAAAGGAAAAACAGTCTACACATTATGCTACTGATACCACCTGGAGTAAGTGGACTGTTCTGCTAACCTAGAGGGCTCGTATCAGAGGTATCAATCGCCCTGGCATAGTGCAAATGATTTCTAACTGGCCAGAGGGGGATGGTTCCAAGAGTTTATCCAAAGACATAGTGACTCAGGCAGAAGAAGCCCCAACTTACAAAGAACTTTCAGATGAAGAGAAGGTGTATGCATTGTTTACAGACGGATCTTGCCGTTTTGTAGGAAATCAATAGAGATGGAAAGCTGCGGTCTGGAACCCCACTAGAAGAGTTGCAGAGACACAAGAGGGAGACAGAGGATCAAGTCAAGTTGCAGAGGTAAGAGCTGTCCAATTGGCCCTGGATGTTGCAGAGAAGGCCAATTGCTCTACCTCTACACCGACTCATGAATGATAGCTAATGTACTCCAGGGATGGCTCAAAGACTGGGAGCAGAACAACTGGCTGTGTGAAGGCAAACCATTCTGGGCTGCTGATCTATGGCAGGACATCACTGCCTGGCTAAAAAGATTGAAGTGCCGCATATAGATGCCCGTGTACCTAAATGCTGGGCTACTGAAGAACAGCAGCAAAATCACTGCTTTAATTCCAGCAATGGAAATTGTATCCAATCAGAGGAAGATTTATGACGTGTGGAAGAATCATTCTCAATTTAGTAAGAGAGTTTTATGCAGGAATAAGGGGTGGAGTGTTATGGATTTGGTGAAATCATGTTTGCTCATGGTATTCCTGCATCAAACTCTCTTCCAGCATATAAGGAGTTAACTTGCCTTGACTGGGAGAATGTTTTTTATTTTGGGCAGAATATAATTTTGTGGGCTAACCTGGTGGTGAACCGTGACAATTTCATGCACAAAATGCATTATAAAGATTTTCATACTTTAGTGATATGCATGCAACTATACTTTAGAGAGGGACATTCAGGTTGCAGAATATAGTTATGAAGCAAAAGGGATTTCTCCATGAGTTTTTCATATAAAACAGGTGCTAGACATTTTTCCATCCTGAAAATAATTTCTGTTTGGATTATCTAAAATATTTGAACCATTTTCCCTTTGCTGTGCAAGGAAATATTATTCAGGCTTTTCAGATGTATAATAAGATCACAGACTGGTTTAGGTTGGTAAGAACCTCAGAAATCATCTAGTCCCAATCCCATGCCATGGGCAGGGACACCTCTCACCAGACCAGTTTGCCCAGAGCCCCATCCAACCCGGCTTTGAACATTTCCAGGGATGGAATTCCAGAGATAATATGTATTAATATTTAGGTGGAAGGCCACTTCAGAGACATTAAAAACGTGATTGGCTTCTACTGAGAAAAAACCCACTTTCTAAACTAAAGAGGAAGAACTATTCAGTCTACATAGACTCACTCATATCCATATGGGCAATTAAACACATTGCCGAGCCCATATTCACAACCAAGTCTACTACCCACACTGTTAACAAAGCAGGTCAGTGCTCTAAGTAGTCTTAACGTCTCACAGAAGCCAAAGAGCCTGAGTGTTCACAAGTGCACAGAGGTGCTGGATTTCTCGCTTCTTATTTACTCTGAGCAAATTAAAAGTAGTAAGTGTACTTACTTTTTATGTTTGAATAGATTATTTCAGAAGACCTAACATCCTGGGCTGGAAATACTTCAGAACTATTACAAAGAGGAACTCCTGCTTTGGAGTCTGTATAGTAATATGAATATGACGGACCAAATTGAAGATGGGCTCATCGAAAGACTAAAAAGTATGCAACCCTTGGATGAGGGAGCTGGGTTTCTTTAGCTTGGGAAAAAGGAGACTGAGAGGTGACTCTATTAATGTTTATAAATATGGAAAGGGTGGGTGTCAGGAGGATGGAGCTTGCTCTGCTCAGTGTCATCTAACCTAGGGGCAACGGGTGTAAGCTGGAGCATAGGAGGTTCCACACCAATATGAGAAGGAACTTCTTCATGATGAGGGTGACAGAGCACTAGAAGGGGCTGCCCAGGGGGTGTTGTGGAGTTGTCTTCTCTGGAAACGTTTAAAACTCTCCTGGATATGTTCCCGTGCGACTTGATCTGGGGGATCCTGCTGTGCATGGAACTAGATGATCTTCCAAGGTCCTTTCCAATCCCTAATGTTCTGTGGTTCTGTGTGATTCTGTGATGTGGACACAGCCTTTTTTACTGTCTGCAAGGTATCATAATATTAGAGATTTTAATAGCGAGAATTGAATCTGAAATTGTTTTCTATCTCACCAATCACAACAATCTTTGTTGTTTAGAGCACTACAAAGGGACATAAAGATAATGTAACTTGGGGTTTATGTCAAATTAGCTACATGAATTTTGATATGAGGTTACCACATCACAACCTGTCAGTCCATAGCTACTTTCAAAACTACTAACTACCATGTGACTGTGTCCACCAAGAGTAATGCTTCACAGGAAAAGAATAACAAAGAGAAGCAAGAGCATGAAGAGCAGAGGAGGTGTTGTTTCTTTAAGACAACGTGTTTACCTCTCCTGGAGGAACAAACTTCTCTAAAAATGTGCCTCCCTTTCTAACACTTCTGGGTCAAAAGCATGAAGAACACAAGGCAGAATGCCAGGAGTGTCAGAGCACTGAAAATAAAATGCCAATGATATCAGAGAAGGTTGAATATTAATATGAGAAAAAAGAAAGGTCATGCACCTTGTCATAAGAGTAAGCAAAACATCTTATTACTTTCTCCCAAAAGGAGCTGGGGTATCTCATAAAAAAAGAACAGTTACCAGAGCTCACTTGTCTTTATACATTTAGCAAAAAACTTGATGTGATACGATGTGAGATTTTAGCTGTCACAGAGTATTTTGACAATTTGTCATTCACAATTTTAAAATTAAAAACTCACACAGGAATAAAAAGCAGGAAAACTCACTCAGGAGGGTGAAAGCAGTTCTGGGCCCCTCACTTCAAGAAAGAGATTGAGGAGCTGGAACAGGTCCAGAAGAGCAATGAGGGTAGCGAAGGAACTGGAGATAAAGTCTGCTGAGGAGAGGCTGAGAGACTTGGGGGTGTTTAGTCTGGAGAAGGCAAGACTCAAGGGGGGACCTTCTCCCTCTCTACAGCTCCCTGAAGGGAGGTTGTAGTCAGGTGTGGGTCCAGCTCTTCTCCCAGGCAACTAGCATCAGGATGAGAGGGCAAAGCCTGAAGCTACCAGGGGAGGGTTAGGAAGCCCTTCCTCATGGAAAGTGTGACTAGACCAAGGAATGGACTGCCCAGGTCAGTGGTGGAGTCCCCATCCCTGTAGGTGTTTAAGGACAGACTGGATGTGGTACTTTAGTGCTCTGGTCTGGCTGATGATGTTACGTCATGGGCTGGGCTGGATGAGGTCTGAGGTCTTTTCCAGCTTCAGTGAAAAACAGAAACAGGTTTCTCTGAAAAATGCCCTCAAAGCTGATATATGAGCTTGAGGGTTCAAGAGAAGCAACAATATATAAGATCCTTAACCATACTCAGAGAAAAATTATGCGTATTAAAACCTCAAACCAACTTTGACCAAACTATACAGTGACTAGTTGAGCACTAAATGCAGGAATTTAAAATTCCTTTTAAAACAGTTAAAATAACGTCTCAGTAGTTGAATGCTTTTTATTTCTTCAAAATATATAAATCTGGAACTTCTGTCAGTAAAAAATTGATTTAGTAGAGTAGCTAATTTAGTTTTGAAGTGGAAAATTATAATATTGTACCCCGTTTCTCTATTTTTTCATAATCAACATTTTAAAAGTATGCAAAACATAAATAAACAAATAAATAAATTACCAGGATATCATTTTTCTGATGAAATGCTCTTAATGTACGTAAAATTTCAGTTGAAAATAGTGTTAAAACAAGATTTTACAAACTAATTTCATAGACTTCTTAGAAATCGCTCCTAAAATGCTCAAATTCTAAGTTTGAAGTAAAAATATTTTGGAGAATAAATAAAACTAATGGCTTACTTTAAAATCCAAAGGCAGATTTATAAGAATTAATTGGGAAATAGGAAAAAAAACCTATTTGACCTAAAAAAACCCTATTCACTCATGAAATAACAGCAATGGCTTTCAAAACTTATTCACTTGTTTCTACAGAAGATAATGAAGACTTTAATGGAAAATGCCCTTTTCAGTTCTAATCATTTTTAATTTTATAATAAAGATGGTATCTGGGAAAGCACTGTTATTCTAGTAATACTGTAATATTAGCTGGAGCATACAGAAAGACTACAATTAATTGACTAAGAATATGGTAGAGCAAGAGAAACAGCTGAAAAATGCTCCCAGCACCTTCTGCCAAAATGCTATTCCTGCTCTTTAACAAAGAAAGAGTAACAGCTAATTACAATGACGACAGCTAAATACAATCCTGCTCAAGCTGTAGTGCTTCATGCCCCAGCTAAAGGAGCAGGAAGAAATACCATTTCTTTCCCTTCTTCTTTCAACTCCCTCTATACACAAAATCCACAGCCATTTGTGATCAAAACCAAGCCAAATTCCATCACTGTTTTCTCAAGTCTGTGTAATTTTTGTAGTGTAGGTGATGGGCAGAGAGTTTCAGGCATAGTGTCCACACGGAAGGGTGTGATGCCAAGCCAGCTGTTTTGCCACTGGCGAAGCCCCCTCAGGCCTCAGGGCAGCTTTCAGGCCATGGCTACACCAACAGGACATGCACTGTCAGAGCTGTGCTACTCAGCAAACAGCAGTGACAAAACAGCCAAAGCTTTAAAAAGCTGTATCCATCTCCTGGGAATGGCACCTGAAGCAGAACATCTGCCTGTCTCTCAAGGCACAGCACAGCAGTGACATTTAGATGACACATTGTCAGGAGTAGCTGGCTTTTCCCTTCTTCCCTTTCCCAGCTGACACCTCACAGACCCCACCTTCCTGCAGTCTCTTCCTCAGGCACCTATGGAAGCCCAGGCCCTGCAACATCTCCTTCACAGTTGGGAGCACTTGTCCATGGCTATCCCATCGACAGATTTCTCTAGCACCCCCCACCAGACATGAAGCAAAGCCTCACTGTCCTTATCTAATCTTAGAAGAGCCTGCCCTTGGCACACTTCTGGAGGCTCATTTCAGGGCACAATGTAATGATTCTCCTTGTTTCACGCTATTGCCTAATTGATCTCAACCTGCTTAATACGGCTCCATTTTGACAAGAGACAGTGTTGTTGATCATTGAGATGTTATGTGGAATAAGCATCCTGGCAAAGTCTACTGCGTTAATGTAGTTACGCCTGTCATTTAAAGCCTTGATCATGGGGAAGAGTACTTTGGGCAAGATGTATTTTCCAGAGAGCTACAGTATTAATGGTGCTATTATCCCTTGCTTACTTGCACGAGTCCTTGAGCAGCAGCCCTTGAACAGACTGCCAATGAGGCCCAGTTTGGAAGAAGCTGAATACCGGGCAGCATCCATGCTCTGAGAGTTCACTTCAGCCTGGATGATACTGGCAAAGGGCATGTCCAACTCTGCCTCAGAATAACTGAAAGCGCCTAAAGCAGCCCTCAAACAAGGAGCAGCTTCTTCATTAAGAAAGAATTTATTTGACTTTATGGAACACTGCCACCTAATGAACCTCCCCGAGACCTTCTTAAACACTTCTCTATTCTAGTAATCCTTCCTGTTCATCCTTCCTCTCAGCTATTCTCTCAAAAAGAGAGAAGAGCTTTCTGGCTAAAAAGAGTGTGTTGACTGGAACTTAGGAAGAAAGGGGTAGGCAACTCAGGAAGAGTAGTACATGGTTGTTGCAAGGCTATGTAGGGAGAATACTAGAAAGGTCAAAGCCTAACAAGAACTTAATCTAGACAGCACCACAGCCAATAAATATGCTTCTATAAATATGTTAACAGTAAAAGGAGATCTAAGGAAAATCTCTACTAGATGTGAGGGGAGGCCTGGTGATCAAGAACAAAGACTAAGATACTAAATGCCTACCTTGCCTCACTCTTAACCAGCAATGCCAGTTGCTCCCTGAGCACCCAGCCCACTGAACTTGAAGACAGAGCTGGGGAGCAAAATACAGCCCCCATAATCCATGAAGATATGATCAATGACCTACTGTGCCGTTTAGATGTGCACAAGTCTATGGCTGGATGGGATCCACCCAAGGGTGCTGAGGGAGCTGGCAGAAGTACTCAACAAGACACTCTCCATCATTTACCAACAGTCCTGGCTAACCTGGAACGTTCCAGTAGACGGAAGATTAGCAATTGTGATACCCATCTGCAGGAAGGTCTGGAACTACAGGATCCTGGGAGCTACAGGCCTGACAGTCTGACACTGGTGCCAGGAAAGGTTGTTTGGGTGCTATCACAGAGCACATACAGGACAACCAAGTGATCAGGCCCAGTCAGCAGGGGTTTATGAAACTGATCACTAACCTGATCTCCTTCTACAAGAAGTACACACTTAGTCCATTGGCAAATGACACTGAACGGGGCGGGTGTGTTGATCTGCTAGAAGGTAGGGTTGTTCTACAGAGGGACCTAGACAGGCTGGATAAATGGGCCAAGGTCAGTTGTATGAGGTTCAACAAGGCCAAGTGCCGGGTCTTACACTTGGGTCTTAACAGCTCCATGGTAGGCTACAGGCTTAGGGACGTGTGGCTGGGAAGCTGCATGTCAGAAAAGGACCTAGGAGTAATGCTTGACCATTTTTTGAATATGAGCCAGCAGTGTGCCCAGCTAGCCAAGAAAGCCAAGAGTATCCTGGCTGCATCAGAAATAGCATGGTCAGCAGGACTAGGGAGGTGATCACTTCTGGTACTGAGCACTACTGAGGCCTTGAATATTATGTTCAGTTTTGATACCCTCACTGAAGTGCTGGATCATGTCTAGAGAAGGGAAAAAAGGCTCATGAAGGTTCTTGAGCTAGGTCCTCTGAGTACCTGTTGAGGGAACTGGAGTTATTTAACTTAAAGGAAAGGAGGCTGAGGGGAGAACTTATCTCTCTACAACTACCTGACAGGAGGTTGGAGCAAAAAGGGGTTCAGCCTCTTATCCCTGGTGAAAATTGATAGTATCAGAGCAAATGGCTACAGGTTGCACCAGGGAAACTTAAGGCTGGATGTTAGGTAGAATTTCTTCACCAAAACGATTAACAAACATTGGAATAGGCTGCCCAGTGCAGCAATGGAATTTACATCCCTGGAGGTATTTAAAAGGCAGATAGACATAATGCTCCGCAACATGTTTACAGGTGACCTGGCAGTGCTGGGTCAAAGGTTGGATGGTCTTGGATGTCTCTTGTAACCAAAGATATCCTGGGATTCTGTCACATGAAGTGCTCTTGCTGGAAAAAGAAGGGACTACATTTCAGGTGGCTCTTTTACTCCTGTTTCTACCACCTGGTCCAATGTTCTTATAGCTCAGACTACACATAAAGGGGGAAAGAGAATAAAGAAGGGGAGGATAAAAAGACAGGTAACCTGTAACTGAGTCACAGCTCTTTTCCCAGAAAGTCACAATTGCAGCTGACAGCACAGGCTCTATCCACTATTCTAGAAACTTTACCTCCTTAGTCCCAGTGAAATATTTGGTTCTCCCTCTCCCCATTCCAGCCTCCAAAGCAAAATTTTACATTACCAATATCAAGACATCAAGTGACTTCCTTCCCTACCCACAGCTGTTACACCAAAACTTTGTAAACAGCAGATTTCCATGTGTCTCGGAAGGAAAGCAAATAAACAAGGAAATAAGGATGGAATTGCTACTTAAAAGAAGAAATGGGTATTTTGCATAGATGAAATAAGACATTTATTCTCCCTTTTCCCTTTGTATTTCTAGGGCACAAGGGATATAAGAATAAAGAGGATATAAAAAACTCCTTGAGGATCTGGAAGAAAAGGCTGAGCATACTTAATAAGCAGCTATTCAATAAGAGTTAGTTTGTCCTCTATTCTACTGTAATTATCACTTTTGTAATCAAAGACTTAAATGTTTTAATTAAACTAGATTTCATCCTTTAGTGTTTTCATTATTTATCCCATGTTTAAGTTAATCTAATAAAATGAATACTTCTCTGGAAGGAAAATCCTAATGAAGTAATATCCACATCACATTCCATGGACTTTTAAATATCAAGATAATTCTGAAATTCTCACTGCCAGGTTTTCTTTTCAGCTGCCAAACATCAAAGTCCCACCATTTCTTCTACCCAGCCTCTGTCCAAGAGAGATACCAGTGCTCCCTCTAATCAGAGCCTTCCACAGAATCATCACAGCCAGACTGAGGCAGTGTTGTCTGGAAAATAGGGTAGCGAGGTGGATCATGAACTAGCTGCAGGACAGAAGCCAGAGAGTAGTGGTCAATGGGACAGAGTCTAGTTGGAGGCCTGTACCTAGTGGAGTCTCCAAAGGATGGGTACTGCAGCCAGTCCTATTCAATCTATTAATTAATGACTTAGATGAGGGATTAGGGTGCACTGTCAGCACGTCTGCTGATGACACAAAGCTGGGTGGTGTCACTGACACCCCAGCAGACTGTGCTGCCATTCACAGAGTCACAATTCTTTCTGTGAAGAATAACTAAAAATTTTTCTCTCAACTATTGTCTCTTTTCCCACTAAGGTGTGCGTCTGTCATTACCTCCTTTTTTTCTCTTACTAATATTTCAGAAGCCACAGTGACTTCCCTGGATCTCGGTTGAACCTGTAACTGGAGGAAATGTCAAAGGCTTTTCTGGCTGAGCAACAGGTAAGTACTAAGGGAAGGAGTTTCTTCCACAATTATTTTCTGCAAAAGCATTTTTTATTTGGGGTGTTTTATTGTAATTGTGTTCTGGCCTGTGCTTTTATCACTCCACTGCTTTTTAGTTCTTGCTCAAATTCTAGCAATATGCAGCTCTCTTCTCACAGCAAGGCTGTGTTTGCTTAAAAGTGACCAGATTCATCACAGCTTTTGTAATGGTGTGACCTATGTCAGAGCTTGATTGTAACTCAGAATGTGTCAGACTTGTCAAAATTGTCCTGGCTTTGCAGGGTTAAGAGCTGGGACTGTTCCCATATGGTACCATTTATGCCGACAGTGGCAACTTGTTCTGTCGATTTTTGAGTTGTTGCCTCCGTGGTTTCTCCTCCTGTGCCAACCAGTTATATGAGGCGTAAGAATGGAGTTCAGGAGTTTTGGATTCCCTTTGTGACTGCAGTAATTTAGTTTTTGGAACGATTTACACAAGTGGGAGTTTTACAGAAGCCAGAGGGAACTCTGCCTGCCACAGGTCTTTGCCAATCTTGTTTTCTGTCCTAGTGTTTTCCTCCATCCTTATTTCTACGAGAGAATCTGGTCTGTGGCAGAGAGAACCACAGGAAATCTTAACTTTTGGCAATCGTTGAAATACTGTGAAAGCGTTCATGTTGTCAAACGTTCATGCCAGTTTTGTAAGTGTTTGTGGATCTGTTTTTCATTGGTTTTGGTTGTTTTTTTTTTTTGAGTAAACTTTCAGTATCTTTCAAGTTCTGCTAGCTCATGTCGTATCCATTAGTTGTGTTTGAGCACAACTAATCTGACACGTCTTTGAGAAGTTCTCTTAAAGTTCAAACGAAATTTATTGGAGGATTCTGGCATCTCAGCTATGCTACTGAAAACTAATCAGCTGGTCACGGTAAAGAATGAAAAACATCTATGTGAATCACTTAATTGAACTCTCTCTCCCTGTAGGCCTAAAGAGTAACTAAAATGCTTTCCCTTCTTGTAATCACAAAAGATCCAGATGTAGAGAAGCCTCAAATGGAAGAGGACAAACCCCACAAAAAGCAGAAGCCATACCCAGAAAACCTTGCCAAGAGTGGTTAGTACCATTGCTAAACCAAGACGACTGGTTGTACACCAGTTTGAAACCTGCCACCGTTAAGTCACTTCCAGTCTCTCTACTTTTCTGCATAAATGTTTCTTCGTTATTTCACAACTACTTCTACTGATTCCTGGGAAGTGTCATTTCAGCTGAATTGTGATCATGGTCAAGTGCTGGGTGTTCTTGTTTTGCCACAGAGGGGTGGGTGCGCAGCATGAAAAGCGTTGTGTTAAGGACAGTTGCTCTTTGTGCCAGCACTCAGTACTCTAACACCTTTTCATACGGCTTTTGGTTGTTCGTTTGTCATTCTCCTTGAATCTAGCGACTGATCCAGCCAATATTGTAAAGATCTTTTCGCACACTGAGTACTAAAAATGTAGTGATTCTCATAGATACTTGGTTGTAACCTGAATTCTGCACCAAGTTTTCTTTGTTTTCAAAAATTCATGGTTTTAACTAGTACAATAAAACACAACAGTAATAAAACCCCACCTGCTACAAAAGTGACATCGTTCGTTAGAAATTCTCTTTGATTTATTTGAAGGCTGGAATTGATGCTGTAGTGCTTGGATGTGGTACCCTTCACAAGTAATCGGAATTCGTTGCAGTTTAACTGAGATACTTTTTTGATTTTTATTCTTTTGAGCAACTTGGTAGAACTTGTCTACTCCTCTAGATTCACATTCTTGCTTGTATAGTTCGCTCTTACATTTTCTGTAGTTTCTTTATTTCTCTCTTTCTTTGAAATTCATCTCTGTATTGGCTATACTGATAAATATATAGGGGGAAAAACGTGTACGAACAGATTTCTGTCTGGCAACATTTATACAAATTAACATTGGTTTTCTGTTTTAAAATTTATTTCTGTGTCTTGCCTTATTTTGGTAACAGCTTAAATTTGAAAAGCTGTGGCTGATGCTTCTGTTTTGAGGAGGTATTTCTTCCTGCTTAAAATACGTGTTTGAGAAGAAGGATGGTATTTCACCAGTGCTTTTTCTGAGATGGAGAACTTTGAGAGAGGTGTCAAACAACAGTGAAGCACTAGGTCTGTATGTTGCAGTATCAATGTAGGTAGTATGTATGATGCATATCTGCTATATATGATAGCATAATATTAGAGCACTGCAGTATGTAGCATCACTTCTGTGCTAATGACATGCAGGCTTCATTCAAACACATGTACTAGGTGAATTCACAAAGGCCATAGTTTAGAGCAATGGAGATAAAACCAGACTGGGAAAAAAACTAGATGTGGGAACAGGACACTACAGTCTAGGACCTTGCTGTACAATGGCAGAAGTTCTAAGGGAAATTGCACTCAGTTGTGTGGAAGAGGGAGGATCTGGGAACTGAATCTGAGATACAGAATTAGTTGGTATTTGTTACTGACTGTTACAAAGAGAACAAGTTTATTGCTATAAGGTAAGCAAAAAAATGTTGATTTTGGGGATCCCTAAGGGTTCAGGGAACCACATTATTTACTGTTAGGGTCTACCCAATTCCTCTTATCCATATGTCACCTGGCCAGCATCCAGGCATTTGTCTGGACCAAAAATAAGCAGACCTTCTCCCTACTTCCAGTTGACAGCCCTGAAAAAGTAGTTGGAAAAATGACCTTCTGGGCCTGTGAAATAAGGACAGAAGAAAGGAGGAATTCAAAAGGCGTTCAAAATTGTCTGTCTTCTGGGGCTTAGAGGATAGACAATTGAAAAGATTGAGAAATGGAGGGGTTGTAGAAGTACAAGGGTACAAAAATAAAGAAAAATAGAAAGGAGATGATAGGAGTCAAGCTGTATACATGGAGAAAGCTTCTAAAGGTTTTTGGACTCATAAATGAAATGTTTACATTTCTTGTGTCTTGAATCTGCTGACACAGGTAACATTTTATGATCAGAGTTTATGTGACAGACAATAGAGAGTGAATATGATAACATATCAATAAGACAGACCTTAACAGATAAGAGATCTAATTTGGGCTCCTTTTTTTTATTCTGACTGCATATTTGAGGAGATCCCAAAAAGATACTTTAAAGGACTACTTATGTTCATGAGAATGAACTTTAAATGAAAAAAATACTAAGAAACGTATTTTACATAAAGAACGTAATGATTCCTATTTAAATCACACAAATGCAATTTCATGCTCTTTTATTCTACTTCTTTTTATTAGTTTGGTTTTGTTTATTGTTCAGGTAATTGCAATGTCAGCAAACTTCTCTATAATGATGGTACCAAGTGAAATTAGATCTAGGTAAAATGACCCTATGATAGCAAGGAATACGTGGAATCAACAGGTATTCGGTGAAAATTCTTCCCCACACCAAATGCAGATGAGTCTTCTATTGTTACGTGCTGAATATGGTCAGAATTTATTATAAGGATGTTTTCAAGTTTTCATGTGAACTAGGTTTTTTCTTTTGTCCACCTTTCTTCCATTGCTTTAGCATCTCAGTTCAATTGTCAGAGATTCAAGGAAGGCCATGAAATTCTCATAGATACTTTCTTTTGCATGGTGCTGAAGTTGTCTGTTGATGGTACAGTTTATTCTGCTATCTTCCAAAGGCAGAAGTCATGTCAATAATGTTAGTTTATTTCCAAGGAAATACATGTTCTTATTGGTAAAATGCTGTGACTTCTAAATGTAATCAAGTAGGGGGTGAAAAATGACAAGAGATGTACCTAAGAGCAGTGTTGTGGTACCAGTTGGAATTAGTGCATGAAAAACAATGCTATTGCATCGTATCTCAAGATATTTGTTGCTTCTAGGGAATATGCTAGAGAATGATGGTCTCAGTATCAATGCCTGTTGCAAAGTAATGGAGAAAACTCCAGTAACAGCTGTCTAGTGTGTTCTAAAAATTCCTCTGATGAGCTTTCTGAGGTTCTAGATGCAAGGTGTTCGGTATCTGTCCTTGTACTGACAGTACTATAATTATTCTGTTTCTGACCTTCATATTTTCACTCTTCATCTCCAGTCAAATGATATATCTGTCAGTCTGACACTGCTGACATTGTCTGCCTGTTCTTATACTGCTGTACCATGATTCTTTGTGATCCCGTTGTCATGGGATTTATTTATCTCAAATGATGAACAAACTTTGAAGCAATGTGGGAAATAAAACACTGGCTAAACTTCATTTACAACAGGACTATTGCAAAATGCCATCTTCAGCATCTAGTATAGTTAATTTAGGTAATGCCCGTGTATTTAAGAACACTACTTTTATCATGTAAGGGAGGATGAGCTACTATTGAGGTGCATACTGAGTATCTCAGTTATGTTTTCCCTTCCTTGTGATTCCCCATGCACTGCGTTTCTGGTCTTTGCAATGAAATGAACAGTAAAGGAAATAGAAACTTTCTGTTTTCCTTCAGTGGTGAATGATTTGCTTCTCTAGAAATGTTCTCTTTAGAATTAGTAAATGTTAACTTCACATTTAGAGAAGTGAACCATAAACAATATGAGGTCAGAAACAGATGAATGTATTTTTCATGTGCTTGTTTTACGTTTTTGAATGCAGCTCAAATACAACCCTACCTTTAAATTCCATGCCTGTTTTCACCAGTTGATTTGATATACGGTGTGCATGTGACCTTGAAAATGTTATCTACATGCTTGATAAACTGAAGTCTATTTTGATTGAGTATTATATGAAAAGTCAGTGGAAGTTGTTTATGTATAACCTTTGTGTTCTCTTTCCTTTGTTAATAAAAAGAAATGAAACAAGAGCTCAAACAGAGAAAAAATAAAATTGTTGAAGATAAATGTCAGGCTGATTAAAAACGTCAGCATGTCTTCAGACAGTAGGGTTTGAGTAGGATGTGATTATTCTCTGACGTCAGAAGTTTCAAATCAGATGATGTAGTGATGACTTCAGTCCTCTGTAACTCACACATTCTGCCTAACATCCTGTGCCTTATTTCCATGTCTTTTCCACTGTCCAGAGCATGATTACTTCTGTCTGTGGTTTTGCATCTCCCCACCATTAGCAGACTGCAGCAGACAATTGGATTCTCTGGCAATACACACTTCTTGAACAGCTGTGCACCACTTCATAAAGAAAGCACCTAATGTGGGAGCATGTGCCAGTCCAGTATCAGCAAAATGAAATAGAATGGCTCAGATTATTTAATGTCACTGTAAAATCGCTCTTAACTAGTTTGTATTTCCTGTTGATTTGGGTGTTAATGACAGTTTAGTTTGTTTTACAGGAACAGAAATAACAAAATCACTTACAGTTAACACCTTGTCACTGGGTATACTGGAAATAATCTGATTCCAGTGTCCCTTTCACGTCACTGAGATGATGCCATCAATGTTGGGTACCTTGGCAGCACAGGTTTGGATTCCTCCTGACAGTGCTTACCTCAGCTTTCAGTTAAGGTTTTGTTTATGGCTTTAAAGAAAACTCAATAGCATGTAAGAGACAATGGCTAGTTTGCAATTACATCTGGCAAACCACACAATCACTTACTCATTAAATAGTTCCTTTCCTTACTGGGCATCTTGCTCTCTCTTTTTTTCCCCATAGATGTATTTAGCAAGATTTGATAAATAAATGCAGACCCAAGTAATGCTTAAATCGAGGTACTGGAAGACTTCAGTGTTGAAAACATCTTTGTATAGACGATGAGTCAATAGATGTTCTGCTTTAAATGTATTCACCTCAGAAACTTCATGATGCTATAAATAATTTTTAGATGTTTCCTTCTTGTTCTCACAATAGATTAATTTCATGCAGCTCTCTTACCTCTTGCTGTCTCTCACAGCAGGCAAAACCCTGTGAGTCAATACTCCCTGTAAGAGCACAACAGCAGGAGAGCAGGGCTAGGAAGGATGCAACATTTTGATGGGGGTTTTCTTAGATTCCTCTCCTTCAGATTTCTTATCTGTATCCCAGGAAACTTGAGAGTATAGATGCTTGTCAAGAGGCTTTGAGAATCAAAAGCAGACTGAAACACATCACTTCTGTCTGTGATTATGAATATCTGAGAGGGCTTCGTAAGAAGCATGCGGTGGCCAGCTTGGGCTGGCTTTCTGAAAGGCTGAATTCCACTCTGGGGCTGAAAGCTGGCTGAAAAAAACTCCGTTTGGTACGAGGCAACGTATTAGTAATAATTGCCTTTCTACTTCCCTACTTTTCTCAGTTTCTGTTAATTTCTCTGTCTTCAGATTTTAAACAACCCATGGGAGTAGGGACTAGAACTCTCTTGGAAGGTCTCAACAGTAAGGTAGTTCTGTTGTGGTAAAACTGCTTTCTGTTTGCTCACCCCATCTGAAAGATAGAGCCTTTGTACTTATTACATTTAATCCTCTAACACAAACATCCTTCCCTGTAGTACCTACAGTTAGTAAGAAAATATGTTTAAATTCTACTCTTAACCACAGTTTCAGAAACTTTTCTGTCTGCAAGTGCATGTAGAGGAATACTAGAGCATCCATCTTACCAATGTGGACCCTTGAAATATAAAAAAATCTCAGAGCAAAGTCAAAACATAGCATTTAATACAACATTTATCAGTGACAGTTGATAGCTTTATAACAATAGAAGAATTTAGGAGAAAAGTTAAAAGGGATAACCCTCTCTTCTTCAGAAGTTAGCCCCCTCTAGTAAAAAAAAAATGTTTGTAAGTATGACTTGGCTTGGAAACCTGGAAGGCAAAATTGTGTGACTCCTTACTCTTCAACCTGTCTCTAGGCACATCAAGGACAAGAGGGTCATCATGAACAGTCAGCTTGGCTTCACCAAAGGGTCATGCTTGACCAACCTGAGGGCAACCTTTTATGAGGGCAGAACCAGTTGGATAGATGATAGGAAAGCAATGGATGTGACTTCAGTAAAGCATTCTCACAGCCTCACTAATGTTGATAAATATTTGAAGGGTGGGTGTCAGGAGGATGGGGCCAGGCTCTTCTCAATGTCACCTAGTGATAGGACAAGGGGCAATGGGTGTAAGCTGGAACATAGGAGGTTCCACATCACAGTCATCACAGTGGGGGTAACAGAGCATTGGAACGGGCTGCCCAAGGCGGGTTGTGGAGTCTCCTTCTCTAGAGACGCATAAAACCCGCCTGGATATGTTCCTGTATGACTTGGTCTAGGTGATCCTGCTGTAGCAGGGAGATTGGACTAGATGATCTTTCAAGGTCCTTTCCAATTTTTGTGCATCCTTTAATGTGTTTGTAGAGAACATATTTTTAGATTCTTTCCTATGTTCCCAGTCTAGATTAAGATACAATTGGAAATGATTTATTAAATTCTGTATGGATATGTTTGCATCGCAGCTTAGTTTATGATGAGATTTCAAATTTTTACTAGATTTCTAATTTTTAGCATATTTTTGCCTAATTGCCCAGTGGGTTGTATCTATTGGGCTGCTCCCACACTTTCAGTGTTTGGAATATAGTTTCTTCCATCCACTCTCACAAAATACACTGTAGATACTTGTTTAATCTGCTTATTTTGTTTAAAAATCTAAATTGCACATCCACCGCAGATAAAACCACTCGCTTTTATAAATTGAAAAAGTAGAGATAAAAGCACTCCCAGAAAGGACGCTTTTTAGGCAACAGTTTTAATGACCCCAGAACTGCTCAGCTGAAGTTCAGGAGTGAAAATTTAAATCAAACGAACTTCTGTTTATTTCCAGAGAGGGTCTTAATCCTTCATGTGCTTTGCTTAACATTACAGGTTCTTCTGGGAGAAGTTAGCAGTTGCCTGCCTTTGAAGTTAACAACTGAGTTCTGAAGACTCTGCAAGGCAGTAGAGCAGTTTACTGGACTGACACAGCACAAAGGTGGTGAGATCACATCACTGTTAATAAGTGTTTTTCAGTACATTTTGAGACAATGAGTTGGAGCTAAAAAGAAGTGAAGGGGGTTGATAGTAACGATGCATTTCACTGAGTGGTTTTTCAGGTAACAAACTGAACATACCCTCTTTTCTCCCTCTGTTGAGACATGATGAAGGCATAGTAAAGCAGGGAATATCTAGTAGAACAAATTGCACTGAGGAATTCATATGTCACCGTTGGTTACATCACGTGAGATACCCTGTTTGTTTTCAGTTAGCACTAGGGCCAAAATAGGAACAGCAAGAAGAATTTGAATGGTGTGTTTTATGCTGAGCAGCTTTTAATCTAGTGCAGCTGGTACTATATAATGTCTAATTAGTGAAGCTTTCTTCTAGACGAGTAGTACAATGAAGTTACAAATCCCTTCTGTACATGAGGATATGTTTTAAAACAGACTGCTTGATTTGAAGAGAGGGTAATTGAACAAAAAGGTGAAAGTTATTCTCACCAAGTAAGCTCCTTCATGCAGCAGAGTGAAGGTGGCTGTGGCCACATTAAAGTGCTGGAAACCTCAATTGAACACCGTGATGATAATATTTCATTTCACTCTGCTGCATTTGTTTCTAACAGGATTAACAAACGAAACTTCAAATAATTCACTTAGCAGCAAATCTATCAACAATATACAGATGTATTTATAGTCTTGAATAAATCCCAAGAAGAGATAGATGCTTGTCAGCCAGCCTTGATTTAATAACTTGTTTTCATTTTTTCTATGCATTTATTCCAAAATATACTATTGGTGATCAAAGACATTGCAAAGCAAAAGAGTAAATGATCATCTGCAATTTACCATACTTGTCATTACAGCTTTATTCAAGGAAACAGTTGCTAAGATGAGATGTAATGCCTAGCTTAACACTGATGGTATATAGGCAGCGCGTGTATATGAGATGCTAGCGTTTAATCGAGAGCAATACAAAGCACTGTAATGACATACTGTGTCAGACCATAAGGGGGAGTGCTTAACAATGACATTGAACCGTTAGAACTGGGGAACAGAGGCTGCAAGCTTTAATGCAAGGCAGCTGACCATAAATGAGTTCTTCAACTCTTGTTGATAAGGAAAAGCAATTTCCTAAAAGCAGGCTTCATCAGATCTTTGGACTCCAAATAATTAAGTCATCTCATGTATATATAAAATCATATAGCAAATGCCTCACAGAACCCAGATCATTGTAATTAGTTTTCAAAAGTGAAATGGTGTTTTTTGGTCACTTGGCAAGGAGTGCGAGAGATTCCTCATTTGTCTGGCTGCTTAGTTTATTAAATGTAAAATTTGGAATGTTTACACATACAAAATGAGTATTTAATCTTCTTTCCGTTTTTATGCCCTAAACACAGGTTCTATCTGTAATTTTACCACAGACAGGCGATGCACTTCTTTTATGTTGTTGTTTACTGAGATGCTTTTTGTTGTTACTGCTGTAATTGAGACCTAGCCCACAGTAAACATTCATGCAGGAGATGTTTGCAGCTGTCAGATGGCAGCTCACCAGTTAGTTTTGGGGTCTGTGCATAAAAACTTGTGCAGATTAATGACAATTTATAGGATTGTATTTGTTTTTTGGTAATTGACACGTGGTCTCAAGATGGCTTAATGTGATAGCTGACTGCACACTTACCATGGCAAATCTTGTGTGGAAGGCAGCAGCAAAGTAATGCCACATTTTTGAAAGAAAATGCAATACTTTGCATTTTATTTGGGAATCATGTCTTTCCTTGAATGCTATTCACACAATTCAAGCAGTCATAGTTATCGAAGTTAGAGTTCTTAGTGTTCCCCTATTTGTCAGCAGTGGAAATAAACCCAATACAATGTCAGAGCTTTGCTCTGTGCAGGTATCAACAGTTTCCCACTGTGCCTTCATAAACAAAGTCTGCTCTTTATTATGACCAGGATATGAGTGAGAAGTATTAAGTGCCTAGTTTCACCATCTGTTTTGTGTGCCAAGGTGGATGTTCCCAAAGCATAGATAGAGACTGCGTTATGATACGCTGAATTCTGTCTTTGATACACTTTCTGGTGAATAGATGTTCGCTGATTGTATCGTTTCAGTACTTAATGTTTGTTCGGTTTGAAATAAGATCTTAAGTGAAGGGCTTATTTGAAGATGATGTACAGTCATTGATTGTGAGCCTAATGGATTTTCTCTCTGCTTTTGATGAAACAGTGATTTCTGAGTTAGAGAACTGGGAATAAGTGATATTGAACAGAGACATTCCACGTATGTTTTCATGCTTCAGTAAGTCAAGTTCAAAGAACTGTGTCAACAGTATATTGGAAATGATACCTTAATTGCCATCAAACTATCACTAAAAATGGTCAAAGCCTTGAAAGACATTTCTGTCTTAATGATGAGCTAAAGGCAGTTGTATTTTTTGAAAAGATTACTTTTTCTTGACAGTGCATTTGCATTCAGAGGAAATGGGGAGTGTGCTCTCAGTCAGGGGCAGTAGTTCAGTCCTTTCTCAGGTGGAGCATTTGCATATTTAACATTCGAATAAGGGAAGCTTTTCCTATCAAAACCAGAGGTTGCTAAAGTGTGGAAACTTGTTTGAGTTACTCTTGGCACAGACTTGCCCTCATGCAGGAACTTCATCCCTTTGTGCTGAAGTGATTGATGCAAATAATTCAATGAACAGTTCTTCCTTTGTTTCAATTTACTGTTCAAACACTCATTGGAGAAGTTATTCCTAGATCTAACACTGGAATCTGGCTTAGAAAGTCACAGAATCACAGAACATTAGGGATTGGAAGGGACCTTGAAAGATCATCTAGTCCAATCCCCCTGCCACAGC
>JAOXOE010026508.1:0-21465 GCA_028565055.1 Phoeniculus purpureus
GAGTCTCCTTCTCTGGAGATGTTTAAAACCCACCTGGCCATGTT
Organism: Phoeniculus purpureus; assembly: GCA_028565055.1. Lineage (NCBI taxonomy): Eukaryota > Metazoa > Chordata > Aves > Bucerotiformes > Phoeniculidae > Phoeniculus > Phoeniculus purpureus. Next base: position 45 of record JAOXOE010026508.1, read on the forward strand.
CCTGTGTGACTGGATCTAGGGGATCCTGCTGTGTCAGGGGGATTGATCTTTTTAGGTCCCTTCCAATCCCTAATGTTCTGTGATTCTGTGATTCTGTGAATGCTAAAAGTTTGGGTTGAATGATTAGTGAGAATGTCAGTCGTGATAGTAGCATGATGGGGAATCATGGGCTTGGGTTGAGTTGGGGCACATCACGAAGGAGGTATGTGGTTCCTCTTTATCTTAAAAGGCGAATGCTTCAGCATGGCTTCTTAATAATTAAGATGACAGCAATGAGGATCAGTTCTCGAAGTTGGTGAGAGGGGTGGATTGTACTACGATTGGTATGTAGCTGTGAGGGGCTACATACAGCGACTTCCAATAGTCCTCCTTTGCCGGATGAGGTTCTGCTTCAGCCTGGGACTGAAACACGTTCTTAATGTGAGGGAACGCTTCGTGTCCTCAGGAGTCAATGAGACCTAAGTGTGGGAGAAAGAAGTCAGCTGAATGAGGTGAAAATAGAATTAGATTGGCCAGCCCTGGAGCCACGAGTGAGCACGCTGATAGCGAATGAGTTCGTTTAATGTGCTCAGGAAATAAAAATTGACCTTGAAATCGCTGGGGTTTGGAGCAAAAGCTCTTAAAAATGGAGGCTTTGAATGTTAGAAGGGGATGGCAACTATTTATAGCCGTGCATATCATTCTGGTGGAACACTCGGAGTTATTTAAAAGTCAATGAAAACGTGTCTGCGTTTCTGATGGAGGTGAGATCGGTCAGACAGCATCGCTGACTGGGAAAACACCCAGTAATCCCCTGTACTTAGCCGCAACTCGGTGCCTAACAGCTAGCTCTCCACCAGCAAAACACTTATGGGTTTTCCTGGTTCTGAGTCAGGTTTCTTCCCCTCCCTAGCAGTAGTTTTAGGAGGAGAAGGCTGTCCAGAAGCCTCTTACCGTGAACGGTGGAGGAGCAGAGCCCAGGCAGGCAGCACCAGCAGGAGCAGCGGGTGTAGGGCTGCTGCCGCAGCCGGTGTGAAGTAATAGATCACATCCTGCTCGCTCTGGTCCCAAAGCTGCTTAAAATAAAAACACTTTTCTTCAAATCACACTGTGCTTTCATGTGTGAAGATGGTGCTGGGAGGCGGGCTGGCTCTAAATATAGCGCCGCAGCTCGTCTCAAGCCTCTTTATGAGCAGCAGAGGACAGAGGTCTAGGCTAAATAACAGGCGAGGGGAAGCCCGCCTGGGTGGAACATAATGATGCTCTGTAATGGGAGATTGATAGATCACTACACAACATGCCGCAGTGTCAGGGAGGAATGAATAGCGTGTTATTTGGGAATCCCTCCTGCCTCCTTCAGCACATCGGGAAGCCAAGAGGCAGCAAAGCCTGAGAATGGGACTCCTCTAAACCAGCGCTGCCATCACAGGAGGTTTACTGGGGTCACGTTTGAGTCTCGACCCCTTCAGTCTTTCTCCGGAGGCATCATCAGTGTCTTTGAGATGCATAGAATTTCCCATCTCTCTCAATAGCAGGTTTTATCCGGTGTGGGCAATGGGCATCACCTGGACATAGGCTCTGCTAAGCCATACACCACCAAAATCTTTCTTTTCACATGCAGGCACCTCCTTTCCTACCCCTTTTGTTTGTTTGTTTACTAAATGTAGGTGCCCATCTGTTCAATCTGGGGTTTGGGTGACAATCTGCCTTGTCTCCATTTCATCCCGCGCAGCACAGCCATGGCTGATACCAGCAGGAAAGCACTTCCACGGGAAGAAGAGGTTCAGAAGGCAGGGCCAGACCCTGCAAGACAGGGTGCAGCAGGAGAGTCTCAGCACAGACCTGGGTGTCCTCAGCCCATCTGCCAAGAAAGGAGCACTGGGGACCTCACTCCCACATCCAGCCTCGACTGCCCTAGGTGCAGTGAGGTTTGCCAGTGGATCCCAAACTCATAGAAGAGGTTTTATCTCATCTGTTCTTAGAGCAAAATGCTGGGTAGGTCAAACACCATTTCACACCAATTTTGGTTGCAACAATTTTCTGCCTCTCTGTTGGTGGGATGAAGGATGGAGGGGTTGTGGGTGGCACAGGCTAGAGCAGAACACCACTGACTCCTCAAGGGGTTCCAAAATTCGTTGACAGAGGTCTCTTTAATTATGATATTTCAAGTAGAAGCCCTCGCACATTTTTTCCCTAGAATGGCAGGGGTTCTTTTGGAACTTCTTGCCGGTTATTGTTTGCTCAGTGAGGCTCCGTGACCTCCCCTGCTGCATAAATCACATCTGTCTTGACTCAAGCACAGCCTCACACACTGTCCTACCCCACACACATGTCGCTGGGACCAGCAACATCATGGGGTCTGCCAGGGAAGTCTTTTGTACTCAAAGAACAACAACATGACCTTGCTCCAGCTTTTCTGAACTTTGATTCTGGGAAAAGACAAACTGAGGCCAAATTACAAACCTTCATTTTCAGAGTCACCTATGGAAGGGGTGTGTTTTCTGATGTTAAATCATTTCAGCTCGTATTTGCATTGTTTTGATTTAGAAATGTCTTTCACAGAATCACAGAACATTAGGGATTAGAAGGGACCTCAAAAGATCATCCAGTCCAATCTCCCTGACACAGCAGGATCCCCTAGTTCCAGTCACACAGGAACATGGCCAGGCGGGTTTTAAACGTCTCCAGAGGAGACTCCACAACACCCCTGGGCAGCCCATTCCAGTGCTCTGTTACCCTTACTGGGAAGAAGTTCCTTCTCTGATGCAGAACCTACTCCGTTCCAGCTCACACCCACTGCCCCTTGTCCTATCATTGGGTGCCCCTGAGCAGAGCCTGGCTCCATCCTCCTGACACCCACCCTTTCCATGTTTATCAACACTGAAGGGGTCACCCCTCGGTCTCCTTTCTTCCAAGCTCAAGAGACTCAGCTCCCTCAGCCTTTCCTCATCAGGGAGATGCTCCATTCCTTTCATCATCTTTGTGGCATTTTTTAGTTTCAGAGGCTTAAGGTACGATAAAAACCAGAACAAGACACATAGCAAAGCATCAAAGGGTTAAATGAACCATTTAGTTCGACCCCAGACGACTCCTGGATTTCTTGGATCTGCCAGAACACTGAAAATTCATTCATTCGTGCAGCTTTAATTAAGTGGCTGCCTCCGGTTATGATTTATGTTGTCACTCAGAAAATTAGACCTTCACATTGTGCTGAATGTTTCCCTCAGTCCGTAAGGATGATGTTCCTGCAGATCAGATGCAGCTGGGGTCTTTCAGCTTTCAGAGGTCCAGAATGACTTCAGCTCTCCAGAAATGACTCTGTGAATCAGCCAACATGAAGCAGCCTTGAGCTGGACTGGTAGGATTTCCGCTCATCTTTTAGAAATGCTGAGCTGATTCTTTTCTTCATCACAGCAAAATGCTGCAAACTGCATGTTGGTGAGAAGCAGGAGCAGGTACTTGATGTCCTTTAGAGCAACGGATGATCCAGCCTCACAGCACATGGACAGGTCGGAACTTCTACTTCCTTGCAGGGTTTCTTGTGCCAGAACTGTGATGAACAGCTTTGGACACACTCAGAAGAATTCCCATAAATCCTTGTCTATTTTCCATAGAGCCCTGGATAGAACAACAGAATCACAGAACATTAGGGATTGGAAGGGACCTTGAAAAATCATCCAGTCCAATCCCCCTGACACAGTAAGATCCCCTTGATCCAATCGCACATGAACATGGCCAGGTAGGTTTGAAATGTCTCTAGAGAAGGAGACTCCAAAACGCCCCTGAACAACCCCTCCCAGTGCTCTGGCACCCTCACTGCAAAGAAGTTCCTTCTCAGACTAATGGGGAACCTCCTCTGTTCCAGCTCACACCCACTGCCCCTTGTCTTGTCATTGGATGCCCCTGAGCAGAGCCTGGCTCCATCCTCCTGACACCTGCCCTTTCCGTATTTATCAACATTCACGGGGTCACCCCTCAGGCTCCTTTTTTCCAAGCTCAAGAGACCCAGCTCCCTCAGCCTTTCCTCAGTAGGGAGAAGTTCCACTCTCTCCATCATCTTTGTGGCTCTGCGCTGGACTCTCTCCAGCAGCTCTGCGTCCTTCTGGAACTGAGAGGTCGGGCACTGGACACAAGATTCCAGATGTGATCTCAGCAGGGCAGAGTAGTGGGGGAGGAGAACCTCTCTCTATCTGCTAACCACCTCCATTCGGATCCACCCCAGGATGCCGTTGGCCTTCTTGTCCACCAGGGTCCATTGCTGGCTCCTGGCCATCCTGCTGGCCACCAGGACTCCCAGGTCCCTTTCTCATTGTGGAGATGAGAGTCCCTGTGGGTGTGAGCTTTGCCGTTGGGGTAGCTCTCCCACAGCCTGTAGGACTGCTCAGGTACTGGGCACTGACATCAGGGGGTGTGTGTGTGGCCACATGGGTGTTTGCACACATAGAATTAGAAGGTCTACGCTATTTGCCATCCTTATCACCAAACAGATCGATTACCTACTGTATCTGCTTTGGAAAGCATTCTGAGATGTGGGAGCAGAAGGCAGGGGTGTGTCTAATGGATTGCCACAAAATCAGGTTCTGATTCACAGCCGCCTTCTGAAAACATCCCCCCAGAAGCTGGAATGACCTTGCATCAATCCAAATCCAAATGATTGTGTTATTGGGGACATTGTACAACGCCAGAGCAGCTGCACAGGGGCTGTCTGCGCTCAGTGCCATCCATGGTTCCTGTGATGTTGGACAATACGGGGTCACTGTCTGGAACACCACAGAACAGATACAGGGAATTAGCCACGCGGTGGTTCCTCACACGTTCCTCCTGTTGCATTATTTTTCCACTCTACACTGGATTTTCTCTCCAGAGAAAGCACTCGGCACCTTTTGACCTGCATTTCCCAGTAACCAGCAGAGCCTGAGCTCTGCTAGCACTGACCTCTTTCTCCCCCATCTAAAGCCAGGTGAAGGCTGTAATCGCTGCCATGAGCAGTCCAGTATCTGCAGAAGTTTCAGGTGTGTGCCCTGGTGTCCAGCGGTGACCCCACAGCCGTGGGCCCAGCACTCACATGCCCTGTCTCAGTTATCCAGCCTCCCCCTTAGAATCTCTTTTTTTTTCCACACCACGGTCCAGGTTGCAGGACTGTGATGCAAAATGGTCTGCAGAGCACAGCCTGAAGGACTGAACAAGTGGATCTGCTGCTGTTAAAGCCAACAGGTAATGCACATCCCAAATCCCACTGGGTTCAGGGTAATGCACTGCAAACAACGAGCACAACTCACACCTCTGGAGAGAGCAGAGAAGAGAAAAACCTTGGTGTAATAATGACATCTGTGATAGGAGAGCACAGTGCTCTGCAAAGAGCAGCTCCGGCTCTCGGCAGTTTAATGCCAGCATCCCAACACTGTGCTACGGAGCTTGGGAGGCCGGCAGGGACCGCGTGCAGCAGCCGATGTGACCCGTGGTACCAGCCAAGCCCCAGCACCTGGAACCTGCCCCCCGCCTGGGAAGCCCACAGTCAGGCATCGCTCGCTAACGCAGTGCGTGTTGGCTACGTGCACTTAGCACTGTGCTGGTTCCCTAATTAGAACGTGACGTGGTGCCCATTCAGATGCTGCTCAGACACCCATTACAACAACACTATTACCTTTATCAACCGAGCTCCTAATCTCATTAAAAGAAGATGTCAATTTGGTTTGACAGGGTCTATTACAGCTGCACCCTGTGTGATTGGCGTCATTTGAATTGCCCTTCCTCCAGTTATTAATTGAGTCCCGTTGTGTTTCCTGGCACGGCTGGCAGCCCTGTGCAGCATAACCACTGCCGGTCCTGACGGAGCACTGAAGGGCCTCGGAGCCCCATGGCCCAGTCCTTTAAGCTATTTGGATGTATTTGGAGGTTCTGGCTTTTACAGATCAGCTTGTGCTGTGTGTTTCTCCTGCAGGTCCGAAGCACTGGAAGGAGCAGTGCTTCATCTTCCTAGGGTATGGCTTTCTCTATGGTACAGACCTGCCAGTTAGTGGATTCTCCTGCCTTTCACACTTGGAAGAGTTTCCATTTCCATCTCCAAATACAGTAATCCCATAACTGGCACTGGTTTTATTCAAAAAAGTCATTAGACTGACTGTTTTCTACTGTTCTGACTCCTGCTAAATACTGGTTTTTCATCTTTCCTTCACTTCCCTTGGCAGGGTCTGCGCAGGGGTACTCAGTGATAGGACAGGGGGCAACAGGTGTGAGCTGGAACAGAGGAGGTAGGGAGAAGGAACTTCTTCCCAGTAAGGGTAACAGAGCCCTGGAAGGGGCTGCCCAATGGGGTTGTGGAGTCTCCTTCTCTGGAGATGTTTAAAACGTGCCTGGGCATGTTCCTATGAGACTGGATCTAGGGGATCCTGCTGTGGAAGGGGCATTGGACTGGATGATCTTTCGAGGTCCCTTTCAATCCCTAATGTTCTGGAATTCTGTGGTGTTGGTCTGGATTCTTACCCCTTGTGCATGTTCATTGCTGTTCCCTTCCCCTTTGTGCCATCGACTTTTCGCACACACATCTGCGAAAAGTCAGCTGAAGTGTCTTTGGGTGATAGTTTTGCAGGCAGTGTCACATTTTCCCTTGATCAGAGGGTGCAGTGACCTTTTGAAGGGCTCCAGGATGTTTCTGTGAAATGGATGAGAAGTGGTTTCCGAATGTTAATGATTTGTTGACATCAGGAATTCTGGACTACATTTTAAGAGCAGTCACGAATGTGGGTGGGCTGTGCTCTCTCAGATCCAAACCAGCACCCGTTCCTGCTGCTCTTACATTTCCCCTTAACTGCTAAACGGGGCCTGATGCAAACTTTCCCTGTACTACTGGAAATCTCACATGATGGAGAACTCTGAAGGCATCATTTGTCCTCCCTCTCCAGAGAGTCTGGACAGTTTTACCTTGGATGTTTGAGGTTGTTTTTTTGGTTTTAAAGAGTGACATTTAGTTGAAATCACTGATGCTGGAGTGATTGTTGTGGGGGATAAAGATGGTTGCACACTCTGAGGTGGTGAAGGCGACACAAGTTCCTTAGCGTCAGCACATACCATGTTCAGAATGTGATACCCACCTAATTTCATACTGATCAGTAGCACATGAGGGGGTTTTGCTGGCTGAATTAGCACACAAGAAGGTATAAGAAGCGATTTGATAGATAATCACAGAATCACAGCACATTAGGGATTGGAAGGGACCTCGAAAGATCATCCAGTCCAATCCCCCTGCCACAGCAGGATCTCCTAGATTCAGTCGCACAGGAACACGGCCAGGCAGGACAACTCCATCTGTGCTTGAAACGCTGTGCGAAAGCTCATCGAGGCATCACGTCAGAGAAGGAGAACTCATAGAGTATGAAACCAACCCAAAGTTCCCTCCACGCAGTGATGTCTCCTGATGGTGTGCGACTGTTTAACAGTGACATTTAATAGTTGTGTGTGAATAATTGCTCGAGTTTACTGCTCATTACTTCTTTAAACACCCAGGAAAACAGTGATGGTTCTTTGATATTTTTTTGTAATAAGAGAATGATTTTCACTATAAAAGTTGAGGCAAAATAAGTGATCTTTACCCATAATTTGATAACGCCATTACTGCTTCTCTGCTGTATTTTAATTCCTAAAATTAGAATTTCAATTGAGTTTATTCAGGCTCCAAAACAAAAAAGGACTTAAAAAATGAGTTATTAATTTTCTAAGCACAGGGGTTTAAAACAACCCCTTACAACCCATTTTTAATGGTTCCTCACAGGAGCCAGGACCCAATCTTCAGCCTTTTGCAAGTTTGCTGAGAGCACAATGCTAAGGGCAAGCCAGGAGAAGGATGCTTTTGCTTAGCCCTGCTGGACTCTGCTTCATTCTTTTCACTACTGTTTGGGTATCTCCAGGCTTTCGAGAGAAATAGGTCTCCAGAGGAGAATGACAAATGTAGGCCATTAATAATAATGGAATGCCAGCAATAATGATAATGCTGGATGTGATGGGTTTTCCTTAATTTGCTATGAGGTGAAACACAATAAATAATTGAATCTCTGTTTGTTTGAGTGTTCCAGAGAAAAATAGAGATTGATGGGAAACTCTGTGCTTAGTCTTTGAGAGCAGGTCACTGCTCTTACTTCTTGAGAAGCTGTCACAGAGGAGACTGTGCGCAAGAGCAGGCTTGTCTTCATCCTCTCATCCATCCATCCACCCACCTACCCATCCATCCATCCATAGATCATAGAATCATAGAATGTTCTAGGCTGGAAGGGACCTCCAGAGGTCATCTAGTCCAACCTCCCTATGCAGGGACAGCTCTGCCTAGGTCAGGCTGCTCAGAACCTCCTCAAGCCTGGTCTTAAATGACTTCAGGAATGGGCCTTCCACCACCTCCCTGGGCAGCCCATTCCAGCCATCAACCACCTTCACACTGAAGAACTTTTTTCTAATATCCAGCCTAAATCTCTCCTTTCCCAGCTTGAACCTATCGCTCCTTGTCCTGTCTGTACAAACCCTCTTGAAAAGACCTTCCTCTGCCTTCATGTAGGCTCCCCTCAGGCTCTGGAAGGTCCCCCCTGAGCCTTCTTGTCTCTAGGCTGAACAGCCCCAACTCTCTCATTCATCCATCCACCCACCCATCCTTCCACCCCTCCATCCATCCACTACTGTGTGGGAGAGTCTCTCAACACAAATATTATTCATTTCTAACTTCTTTTCCAGCTTAAGGTTGTTGGGTAATGAAAGGAGAGAGCAATCTAATCAAGGCGATGCTGGCTATGTGGTTAGGAGAGCACAGTCCCACAGTTCCCAGGTTCAATCATTTCCCAATCACAATTAGTGTCATGTTAGCTGAAGGATTACAAGGAAAAGCAGAGGGAAGTGCGCTCTAAGCTACGGAAATATGGAGAGAGCTCCACTGCTGTTCATTGCCAAATCTTCCCGAGCTTGGGCTGGTACATAATCAACACCCTGGTCTTGGACAATTGAAGAAACCAGGTAGGAAGCCTTAAAACGTGCCGGTGGTGCCTAACTAGAGGGAGAGAAGAGAAACTTGCTGTGCGAGAGCAGAAGCAAGCAGCACTTACACCAGGGGCAGGGATGCTGTGATGGGACTGGGGGCTTGCTGCTTCCCAGGATCATCCCAGGACACCTGAACGAGACCTCACAAAGGGTGACATACCTGAGGAACACGGGGTTTCTGGTGAGGCTGACGAGCCCAGTCCAGTATCATCCCTGCGGTAATTCCAGCTGTGCCATATTCTGGACGTGTTTGACAGGAGAGGGGATCCGGGTGTCGTGTGCAATCATGCTTAGCCCTTTTCTCTGAGATTAAATCATGCCAGTGAATTACAGTTTACAGTGTCAGCTGGTGACCCTCTGTACTTGTTGCTCTGCAGAAAAAAACAGATTGGGAGTTCTTCTTCCCCAGGAACGCAGAGAACTGGGCTGAAATGTGACTCCTAAAGCGGGGGTGACATTAAGAGGAAGAAAGGCAAAGAGTTAGTTAACAGGAAACAAACATGGAGTGATGTGGTCATATTTGTCAGCTGCTGTTATAACCCCATCACTCACGGTTTCCCTCTATAAAATCATTTCAGATTGAAATTAAACCTCCAAGCCCTCCAGTTATCCCAACTGACAGCCTGCAGCGATCACTGGTTGGCTCATATTGTCATTTCATCAGCATCTGTCACTTTCTGTAGGTAGAAGGATTTAAAGGATAAGGGGAGAATTATCTCTTGACACAAGTCCCAGGTGTTTGAAGGAAACAAACAGTTTATAGATCCAACAAGGTTTGGGCAACCGGTTGTACCCTAAGCTGGGCCTCTGAGGCCATGGACCCCGCACACTCTCCTTCTGCTCTGTCCCAGCAGTGAGAGGATCCCTTATTCAATGGAACAAACTCATTTGGTCCCCAAACCTATAAATCATTCACTCTGATTTAAAAACCATAAATGGACCTTCCCAAAGAACTGCTTCCATCTCGGATCCTCTAATTGAATAGGAAAGGTTAAATGTCCCACCCAAAGGGGAGGAGCAGAAGTCCATAAGGCAGAGCAAAGGATGTGCCTGGGGTCCACGTAGGGAATCAAATGGGGTGTGCGCTGATTCTCTGCAGTCACTTGTCTGTAGAAGGTGCCTGCTGAAGCTGTGCTAGGAGAAAACCAATCCCAAGAATTCAACCAACCAACACTCCAACAGAAATCAGACTATCCCAGCTGAGGTGAGAACCTCCTCTTTGCAGTGCAGGTACAAGACCCTGGGATGTGGCACCTCAGGCAGGACAGATCTCCTGACTTCGAGGGAAGGTGTGATGGGGCAAATGACACCTGTGGATGGAGCAGATGCTGGAGACATTGGTAGCCTCAGCCATGTAAACACCTTGTTAGAGGAAGAGAATGTTTCTCTCTCAGGGTGCTCTGCTGGAGGAAGCTCCCTTATGTTGTCTCATAGTGGTGCAATTTTACTTAAAAGATGCTGGTTTCTTCTCCCTCACACCACATCCAAACACAGGTCCTGCCACCTGTCACTCACACTTTACCACCTCCTCTAAAGCATCTGTGTGCTCAGGAGCCAGCAGGACATGCACCAGGACCCCTACATCATCCATCTCCCCTCACTGCATGTGTTGGGCTGCAGCAGAGCCTCTGCACCCCTCAGCACCCCCCTCCCTCACAGTGCCTGTACAAAGTAATTAAGCACTCACTTCAGTTCACTTCCTAAGGGGAGACTCTGTTCCCCCTCATCACTCATTTCTCACTGATCCATGAAAACCTGGAAGTGGCATTGACATGAAAAGGGGCGTGAGGGCACAGGGAGCATCTGAGTGGCACAGACACAGGAGGTATGAGGGATCTGTTTGCATTGGCTGGAGAGGGAAACTGCTTAGAGTAGTGGCCTGAGTGCAGTCCCAGGCCAGTTCCCAGCCTGTGGTGTCACTGGCAAAGGGAAGGAGGGGAAACCCTGGTCTTGGAGACCTCTAGAACAGGCTGAGATAACTGTGTCATGAATGGTTGGATGTTATCATCTCCTCTGTGACCTCCCCTTCCAACACAGAGTGGTGGTTCCTTCATCACAGTAGGAAAGACTTGGATCAGAGGGAAAGACTTGAGGCTGCCAATGGAAGAGGACAAGAGAAGGGATCTGTTATGAGAGGGGCTGGAGGTCAGCAATAGATAGTGGTGGAGACATGGTCCTAAGAGGGTAGTGGAGATGTGTTCCTAGAAGGTGATTGAGATATGGTCCTAGAAGGTGATGAAGAAAAGATCCTAGAGGGTGATGGAGATGTCCTAGAGGGTGAAGGAAATGTGGTCCTAGAGGGTGAAGGAAATGTGGTCCTAGAGGGTGATAGAGACATCATCCTAGAGGGTGATGGAGATGTGGCCGTAGAGGGTGATGGAGATGTGTTGCAGGGACACTGGTGACAGGCTGCAAGACAAGACTGCAGGTCTAGACCATTCAGAAATATCCTCTGTCCTATCAGAGTCCAACCAACTATCACAAGTGGAGGCTATGAGGTTAAAGTGCTGCTCTGATCCTGTCTGGTCGCTCAGGTCTCACCAGGAGCAGAGCATTGCTCCTTGCAGTCCCCAGAAGGTGAATGTCTGTCTCTTGGCTGGCCTGGTGCTCACGCTGCTATAACTAACATCTCCCTATCCCACCGATGGTTCCAGTTTTGATGTCATTAATATTCATGAATTGCTTCATAAAACTACTGCCAAAGGTTTTTAAAGTAGGACAATCGTTGGGTGTTTTCTCTAGAACAGCTGTAATTAAGTGGCATCAAAATGATTACTTGAAGGCTCTGTTAGATAACTTCTCCTTTATCTGATGGAAGACCCACTGGTTTTTCCAGATGTGGGGACAGTTTGTACAAGGCAGCTCTGTACAGGGCAGAGCCTGCCTTGGCTTAGCCTAGTGCTGGGAAGCAGTGGGATGCCACTGGCTCCTCTGCCTGTGAGACAGGAGCGGAAGGTTGCTGGGGGATGCAGGGATGGACAGTGGTCCTTTCCCATCCCCAGCTTCCAGGCAGCTGGACACAGTCTGCTGCATCTTGCAGAAAACTCCCAGCAGATGGTGAGGTCCCCCACAGCTTTTTGTGCGGGTCTCCACCTCTTTTCTCACACAGTGGACTTTTCCAGAGTCTTTCCCCACATTTATGGGACCACTGTAATCTCGAGCCCTTTGAGGCACCTTCAGGAAACCTAAGATGCAGGGAACACCCCCTACATCTTCCTTTCAGGCCTTTTGACAGCCCTGACAGACAGTTTCTGGAGTATTTTCAGGACACTTTTTCTCTCTGTCTTTGTGGATTTTGGGTGTCTGGTTATTATTGTCCAGACAGCTGGGAAGCACTGAGATGCTGATAGTGAGGAGGGTTGGTCCTCCCATGTCTCTGGAAGACAGCGCTGCAGGAGACCAGAGCTGTCCAAGCACAGCAGGGGTGTGAGAAAGGTCAGACCCACTTGCCAGCCCAAACCCTGCTCTCCCTCACCTCCGCAGCCCAGACACGTGGGTGACATTCCCCTTCCCTTCTCAGCATCTAAAGGGGTCCACGCTTTGTATTCTGCACACTGAGAGGGCCCAGCTTCCCCAATCAATGAGGCTCTGAGAACGCAAAGTTCAAGCCATTAATTAAGTTAGGAAGCTGCATAATGGCAGAGGCGCCTTCATGGGGGTGGGGGATCAATTCCACCACCAGCCCCATTCCAGCAGGCACTTCTGCCCTGACTGCTGCTGCTGTTGATCCTCAGTGGGGGAGGCTGTGCTCTTTCCAGGGTTGGGGGGAAGACAGGACGGGATGGGGAAGTGCACTGGCTCCAGCCCCAGCCCTGGCCCAGCCCTGGCTCCAACAGAGACTGGTCCTGGCTTCAACACAGCCCAGCTCTGGGCTGGCACTGTGGACTGGACAAGCAAGAACTTAGTGCCGATCTTCCCCCCTGCCCACGGAGTAACCATTCAACGACCCATGGTGAGCTGAAGGATTCTTCCCTTTCCCCCTGTAGCTGAGGCAGGAGAAGAAGGGAGACGTGAGGGCCATGGAACCCTCTTGGTCACGTTTTCCGAGTAGGGGGTGGCCCTGCTGACGTGACCATGCGATCTGTATCTTGAATCTTGCATGTGGCCAGGGCTTAACCTCATCTTGGTGGCGTGTGACTTGCTCAATCTTTTCTTCTTGCTTTATATAGTTATAGAGTTAACAAACCCTTTTCCATTTTCCCTAAGCTATTCATTGTCTGGCAAATTCTATCCGAGGTCTCATCGAGACCTAAGTGCTTTGTTTTCTTTTCCTTTAATTTTGTTCTCAAACCCACCACAAAATTGGTGCCGAAACCCAGGAACAAAGCAGTTTCTTAGTTTTAACCTGCTTCACCCCCCTATTTTTCATATTCTTTTCTCTTTTTTTCCCATTTTTTCCCATTTTTTCCCATTTTTTCCTATTTTTTCCTATTTTTTGAATTATTTTTTCCCTATTTTTTTCTTTCTTTTCCCTATTTTTCTCCTATTTTTCTCCTCTTTTTCCTATTTCCCTAGGTCAGGCTTAGTGAGAGACTTTTCCAGGAAGCATTTAATTAAAGCTAAAGCAGCAGCCCCCTCATCCCCCATTGTCTGACCACTGGATTCTCATTCCTGTACTGGTGTAACTGGAGTTACCTGCATGCAGCAAGATTTCCCTCACCGGTGCTTCATTCTAATGAAGCAGAATGTTGTGACTCATCAGTGCCTTTAAACCAGAGTTTTGTTTGTGCTCCATAAATGCTAACTTGGTAGTCTTGGTGTGGGATCTGGGCTCTTCTGGTTTCATGAATTAATTTCCCATCTCCAAATCTGAATTCAAAGAAACAGAAACTTGGAAGACATCTGAGAGCCGTTTTTGGGGGAGTAGAACTAATGAAATGGAAATGTTGTTGTGATTTCATCTTTAAAAGCTCTAATTTCTGTAACTGTGAGCACTAATAATTTCCCTTGGATCAGCTTGGTGGGAACCGCAGATCAAACCTGCTCCTTTAGCGGCGCTGGGCTGGAATCTGTTGGCTCTCCCGGAACGCTTGCTTTTAGCATTTTAGGAACCATGTTTTATTGAACTTTGTTTGGTGTTTTAAAATGAACCTGATTTAAATGACAATAGAATTATTCACTGAAATTAAATAAATAAATTGCTTGACTTGCAAATCTACCTAACATGGGGAAAACCATTGACTGGAAGCTCTCAAGTGCCCAGATCCTCTGGATGAGTTCCAGCAGAGGCAGAGACAGAGCCCAATGTCTGTCAGCACTGCAGAGGGCTTGTGGGCTGTGGAGAGGGAAACAAGTAACATCTACCTGAGGGTCTGGGCTGCTCCTAACCATCCAAAGGAACAAGGGAGGACCGTGGTGCTGATGAAACTCCTCTCCTGCCATTAGTGCAGAACCTTAAACGATACTCTCAGCAGGGCCCCAACCCACAACACCAGGAGCTGGCGGAAGGGGGTTCTGAGGAAGAGCTGTTCCTCAGTAATTCCAGTATCTATATCAGACAGTCCTCCACAAAACCATGCTGACACTCAAAGCTGGTCGTGCAAGGTGTTTAAAGACTTCATATCTGCAGCTCTTCATTAGCTCCACTCTGCAGTAGCTGTGTTCTCTGGTGAGAATTCAGACACCCCTAGGTATTTGCTAAATGAAAGGAGAATGAGCGCTGTCGTTGTTTGTTAGGGATCTGTGTGAGACCATGCTCTAACCTAAGGAGAACGTCAAGCTACTGCTTGTCTGACACCAGCAGCATGTAACCGCAGAGCCCTCCAGAAGCACCTGGGGGTTCCTGTGCCAAACACCAGCCCTGCTGCCTCCTTAGCACACAGACCCAGGGTGTTTAATGAAGACAGTGCACCATCTCCTCCACATGAGATGCTACCATTTCACTCAGCTCTGCTCTCCCAAAGGGTACCTGGCAGGTGGTGTGTGTGAATAGACTGGATCTCCGTGTTCTGCAGCACTCCTTGCTGCTCTGCCAAGAGCTTTGAGATCCTCTGACAGCTGTTAGGCAGGGCTGTGTGAGAGAGACTTTACACAGTGCTAGTGGTTCAGCATCGCTACTGGATGCAGTGCTCACTGCACACTGTGTGTTTGCCTAACAGTGAGGAACTAAGAAATGGTCTTAGTGCCTGGACAGGGGCGGGGAGGCTCTAATCAGTGGTTCCATGGGGAGTAACCACGTAATCGTATCACA
Organism: Phoeniculus purpureus; assembly: GCA_028565055.1. Lineage (NCBI taxonomy): Eukaryota > Metazoa > Chordata > Aves > Bucerotiformes > Phoeniculidae > Phoeniculus > Phoeniculus purpureus. Next base: position 15,229 of record JAOXOE010026508.1, read on the forward strand.
TCACAGAATCACAGAACACTAGAGATTGGAAGGGACCTTGAAAGATCATCCAGTCCAATCCCCCTGACACAGCAAGATCCCCTTGATCCAGTCACACATGAACATAGCCAGGCATGTTTGAAATGTCTCCAGAGAAGGAGACTCCAAACCCCCACTGAACAGCCCCTTCCAGGGCTCTGTTACCCTCACTGGGATGAAATTCCTTCTCAGACTGATGGGGAACCTCCTCTCTTCCAGCTCACACCCGTTTGCCCCTTGTCCTAGCATTGGGTGCTACAGAGCAGAGTCTGGCTCCATCTTCCTGACACCCACCCTTTCCATATTTATCAACATTCATGGGGTCACCCCTCGGTCTCCTTTTCTCCAAGCTCAAGAGACCCAGCTCTCTCACCCTTTCCTCAGCACAGAGATGCTCCACTCCCTTCATCATCTTTGTGGGTCTGCACTGGACTCTCTCCAGCAGCATTGTGTCCTTCTTGAACTGAGAAGTGCAGAACTGGACAACTTCATAGTCATACAATGGCCCGGGTTGGAAGGGACCTTCAAAGGTCATCCAGTCCAAGTCCCCTGCAGTGAGTAAGGTCAGCCTAAACTAGATCAGGTTGCCCAGAGCCTTGTCCAGCCCCACCTTGAGTATCTCCAGGGATGGGGCCCCAACCACCTCCCTGGCCAAGCTGTTGCAGTGTTCAACCCATCTCCTGCTAAATAAGTTCTTCCTAACAGCCCGTTTCAATCTGCTCTTCTCTAATGGGAAACCATTGCCCCTCATCCTGCCTATTCAGGCCTTGTGTCATCATATCATATCGATCATATTGCATCATATCATATCATATCATATCATATATATCATGTCAGATACATCACACCACACACATAATACCGTATGATACCATTCTATACCAACCAGGCTGGATTGGGCTGAAGGGAACTTCCAAGCTCCTCCAGTGCTACCCTTGCAGGGAGCAGGGCCATCCCCAACCAGAGCAGTTTGCTCAGAGCCCCGAGGTCAAACCTGACCTGGGATGATTCCAGGGATAGGGCTTCTCTCACCTCTGGGCACCCTGGGCCAGGCTCTCCCCACCCTCATAGTGGAGAGTCTGAGTGTTAATTAAAGCACTAAATTAATCTCACCATGGCATTACTCACCCAGGGATAGAGTCTCCCCCAAGGCTGGGTGGGAAGCCCATCCCTCAAACGTGTCTCAGAAGTGTACAGCAGGAACATCTTCTTGGGGAGCAAATCCCCTCCCTGCAATGGAGCAGCATCTCCCTCTGGTCCTCAACTGAGGTTCATCCACACCAAGGCAATGCAGACCCTTCTCTGCAGCTGCATGGGCTGTTTGCAGAGCCACAAACCTTGACAGTGAGGAAGAAACTATTTTACTGTGTTTCGCCCCATCCAGGCACAGCAGACCACCTCAACCCATGCAGCAAACCTGATGGCGGTGTCGCACCTCAATCACCTCAGCAGGAACCCACTGCGGAGACCTTATCACTCCAATTGCTCACACAGCCTGTGCTGGTGCTGGGTTTGGTGTTTCACCCTTATCTCACCGCCCAGCCCGCTGCAACGAACCACTTTTTCTTAACAAGAGCCATCCTCAGCTCTGTCTGTCACAACAGAGGGCTGCCTTCGCTATGATTAGAGCTTCTTATTGTTTCATGGATGGAGCGGACGGGCGGTGAGGGTGTTAGCCACAGCCTGTGTGTCCCTAGCAAGAGGTTGGTGCCGGCACACACACAGGCACAGGCAGCTCATCCAAACACGCTCCAGGACAACAACGATTTGTGTGTTTCAAATGTTCACCCACCCGCACGCTGCACCCCAGGGATGCCCATCAGTAACACAGACACCCAAACACAGCCCAGCCTCAGAGCTGGCTTGGCCACTCCTGCAGCTGGGAAGGAGCACTGGCTTCTCTTCGCTAAAACAAGGCAATATTTTGTAGGAAAGCAAGGTCAATGTAGGGTCTCTGGTGCAAAACCAGGGCAGTCTGCAACCCCTGCAGTGTGTGAGCCCCTGCCCTTTGTAATTCACTAGAATCTTAGGATCACAGAGTCATTCAGGTTGGAAAAGACCCTTGAGATCATCAAACCCAATCAATAACCCAACTCAACCAAGGTCACCACCAAGCCAGATCTCTCAGCACTTCATCTAAACCATCTTTAAACATCTCCAGGGATAGAGATTCAACCCCTTCCCTGGGCAGCCTGTTCCAAGGACTGAGGGCTCTCACTAGAAAGAAGTTTCTCCTCAGGGCCAACTCAACCCTTCTCTGGAGCAGCCTGAGGCCGATCCCTTTTTTCTGCCACTAACGACCTGTGAGAAGAGCCCAGAACCCTCCTCTCTTCAATGAACCTTCAGGTAGTTGTAGAGGGCTATAAGGTCAGCCTCCTCTTCCTCAGGCTAAACAGCCTCAGCTCCCTTAGCTGCTGTTCAGCCACCCTTGTTACTCCCCACAGAGCACTGGGACCATGAACTTCTTTCCATGCAGGTGTTTCTGGTTCCTGGATGCCCCCTTGAGCTGCTGATGCTTGAACCAGAGGAGCAGCCCATAGTTCTCTCTGTGGTACCACACACCATGAGTTGAACTTCCAGCAGCAGCTGAGGTGCCCCTGCTCTGCCCTGGCTGTTCATTCTCTGACTGATGGAGAGGGGACTACAGAACAAATCAAATACAAAAAGAGTGGAGACAAACACTTCTGAGTTCTGTAACCAAACACGTAGGGAGGAAAGCAAAAGGAGTAAAGAAGTCACTGCTACCCACTGTGCTCATATCTGGGACCACAGAGAGTGCAGCTGGCACTAATTTCTGTGCTGGTGGTCAGGACTGAAGTTCAACGCCAGGAGAAACTGCTGCATCCAGACACTCCCTTGAAGCACTTATGAGCCCATTTTATCTAAAGCTCTCACATTTCCAGCTTATTCCTTTCTCTTCCCCTGGCAATAGCACTGACTATTGATAAGCAGCTACACGTAGACAGTTTCCCAGGTAACTCACTCTGAAAACCCAAGTTTGCACATTATTTTGGGTGCCATACGGGTTCAATTACCCACGGACCCACGGAGACACCAGCTGGATGTGACAGTGCATTAGGGTGAACAACTCGTGAGCACAGAGCTCTCTCCTGCCAGAATTTACATTCCCCATCAATCAGGAGATGAGCGAGTTATTCTCACTATGCCACCGGGACCGAGCTGTCGTGAAGGAAACATCACACAAGGCACAGAAAAGCCCCTTTTTGATGGTGCAACATGATTATCCTGATGGTCTGTTTCTCTGTGCTTCCTATTGATTGGGCTTTCTGCCTTTTTTCTTCTTTGTCTGGTGGTTTTTTTCCAGAACAAAGTTCTGGCTTTGATGCCTCTCTTTGATAAAGTTAAGAAGCTGTGCCAAAGCCTTGAGATCAACTGTGGGACTTCTCTCTTCACAGGAACAGGCTGCAAATTATGGCCCCCACGTCTGTTAAAAAAAGCTGGGTGCCCCTCCATCAGCAAATACTGTTCCATGGCACTGCGACCCTGTCACTGCTGCCTCTCTGCTCTTCACACAATCACAGAACATTAGGGATTGGAAGGGACCATGAAAGATCATCCAGTCCAATTGCCCTCACACAGCAAGATCCCCTAGATCAAATCGCACAGGAACATGGCCAGATGGGTTTGAAATGTCTCCAGAGAAGGAGACTCCACAACCCCCCTGGGCAACCTCTTCCAGTGCTCTGTCACCCTCACTGCAAAGAAATTCCACCTCACGCTGACGTGGATCCTCCTCTGTTCCAGCTGACACCCGTTGCCCCTTGTCCTAGCATTGGGTGCCCCTGAGCAGAGCCTGGCTCCATCCTCCTGACACCCGCCCCTTCCATATTGATCAACTTTCATGGGGTCACCCCTCAGGCTCCTTTTCTCTAAGGTAAAGAGACCCAACTCCCTCAGCCTTTCCTCACCAGGGAGACGTCCCACTCCCTTCATCACCCTTGTGGCTCTGCACTGGACTCTCTCAAGCAGCTCTGTGTCCTTCTGGAACTGAGGGGCCCAGAACTGGACACAAGATTCCCGATGTGATCTCACCAGGGCAGAGTAGAGGGGGAGGAGAAGCTCTCTCCATCTACTAACCACCCCCGTTCTGATCCACCCAAGGATGGCATCAACCTTCTTGTCCACCAGGGCCCATTGCTGGCTTCTGGCCATTTTGCTGGCCACCAGGACCCCCAGGTCCCTTTATTCTCTGCTGGTCCCCAACAACCTCTTGTCTCAAAATTAACAGGTTTCCCATCAGATGATACCAGACCCGGTGTCTGCTCAGCACGTCACTGTTAATATTCAAGGGGATCCCAGGGGAGCAGCCAACCCCCCCAGTCCCTGAAGCTCCTGTCAATGTGTCACCCCCCTCCCTGTTGAGAGAGGTAAAGGCTCTGTCCTCCTCCATCACAGGTCCAGCTCTTCTAAGGACCATGGCCACCCAGCTTTATACCACAGTCTGCAAAGATTTTGTTCAAAAGTGCCTGTTGGAAAGGTTCCCAAGGAGGCAAATGGCTATGAGCATTGACTCAGCACCTGCTCAGCCTCCTCTGTGCTGAGCTGACACTGAGGGTGATGACTTCATCTTCAGTGTAGCTGAAAAAACCCTGACGTGAACATCAACAGGGTGGAGGGCAACAAGATCAGAGGCAAAGCCACAGAGCACGGAGGAAGCCAACACGCTGTGGGACCTCCAAGAGCAATTAAACTGCTTAGAGAAAGGAGAAGAGATGCATTTGACAAGAGGTCTTCAGGTCTAGAGGACCTCAAATCTGCAGCCTCCTGATGCGTGGGGATTTTGTACTGGCTCTGCTCTCACGCTCTGTGGGTTCCAAGCCCACAGAGGGGTTCGCATCTGCTTTTACCTGCCTAACATCACTGGGGGCGATGCTCTCCCTTGTCTACAGCATCTCTGAAAAAGAGGCAGGACTTCGTGAAGAGCAACGAAAATCTGAGACTCCTGGATTTTCCACCAGGTATCCAGCACCCAAGTGATGAGGTGAAGGAGTGAGGAGGCTGTGAAATGGTTCACAGACCACCGCTGATGAGCACTTTCAGGCCCAGGCTGAGAGCTCGGCAGCTGATTCCACTGGGAATAAGAACTGATGGTGAAGACAGGTAGTTTTTTAATGCAGTTTTTGTTTCCATGAAAATAGGAGAAAGCAGATCATAAGAAAACATGGATTTGCTTGCAGCTCCATGCCTCCTGCAGGCAGCACTCATCTCAGGAACAGGGGCACTTCTGGGTGCCTCACAGAGGCCACACTGCCAAGATCTAAAGGGTGGATGTCAGGAGGATGGAGCCAGGCTCTGCTCAGGGGCACCCAATGATAGGACAAGGGGTATCAGGTGTGAGCTGGAACAGAGGAGGTTCCCCATCAATGTGAGAAAGAACTTCTTCCCAGTGAGGGTGACAGAGCCCTGGAAAGGGCTGCCCAGGAGGGTTTGGCTCCTTCTCTGGAGACGTTTCAAACCCGCCTGGCCATGTTCCTGTGCAACTGGATCTAGGTGATCCTGCTGTGGCGAGGGGATTGGACTGGATGATCTTTCACGGTCCCTACCAATCCCTAATGTTCTGTGAGTCTGTGATTCAGCGATCTGCTCATTCTGTAGGCTTGGCCATTTCTCTGGCTCACACTCAGCGTGTCTCGCCTTTTCCTTTGAAGCATAGAGTTTATTTCACTCCTTAGTGATGACTTGGCCTCCACTGAGCTGGGTTGGGTGCTGATGCTTTTCCAACTGCCTGCCGGAGACATGTGGAGATAAACAGCCTCCTCCATGCTAAAGGCCAACTGTCTCGTGCAGAGGAGAAAATCTCCACAGCGGTGAGAGGGATGGTCCTCCTGGCCACAGACTACAGGTATAGACTTCCCTGAGTCTGGAAGAGTACTGGCTGGAGAGTAGCCCTGAGGAGAGGGACTTGGGGGTGTTTGTGAACGAGAAACTCAGCATGTGACCCATCAGTGTGCACTTGTGGCCCAGAGGGCAAACCAGATCCTGGGCTGCATCGGGAGAAGTGTGGCCAGCAGGTCAAGGAAGGTGATTCTCCCCCTCTACTCCACTCTGGTGAGACCCCACCTGGAGTACTGCGTCCAGTTCTGGAGCTCTTATTACAAGAAAGATGTGGACGTGCTGGAGAGTGTGCAGAGGAGGGCCACGAGGATGATCAGAGGGCTGGAGCACCTCTCCTATGAGGACAGACTGAGAGAGTTGGGG
>JAOXOE010026509.1:0-21465 GCA_028565055.1 Phoeniculus purpureus
GTTGTTCTTGCCCAGATGCAAGACTCTACACTTACCCTTGTTATATTTCATTAAATTTCTCCCTGCCCAGCTCTCCACTGGGGATCCAAATAAAGACCCACACTACACTACTACCCACCACAGGAGATGACTTGACTGCAGACTCACAAACACTTGCCGTAAGATACCTCAGGAGTGAGATGATCTCCATGTGAATAAGAGGATGACAAACACCACTTGGATGCTTAAGATGTGATCCAAGAGCTGGAGGTGGGAGAATCTGCACCCACCAGCTGATGTCACGAGACATTCACAAATATGTTTATGGGTACTAAGTGGTTTGCAGACAGCTCTGAATTTGAAAGTCTACAGCTGTGCCTTTGAGGTGGATGCAAACTTTGAGGAAACTGAGGCACCAGAGAGGGGAGCCTGACAAAACTCTGCATTTTTACTAACAGTTCACTAAAGTACTCACCAAAAATAGCACATGGAAACTTGCTGGTGTAGGCAAGAGACCTGATAAAAAGGAGCTCAGTGTAAGTTGAAGATGATGGAAAATGATTGAGTAAATTGCTGAATGGTTGGAGTTTAACAGGCTGGATGAAAACCATAGTTACAGTGGGATTGGCTTGTGAGGGCACATGCATTGTTATATGTATTCCGTGTTTTATGCAGCGTGTTCGGCGTCTCATCGACAGGTCTGTGAGAACTGCACTTGTTATTAATACAAGAAGGAGGAATTGCTTGCACATTAAACTTGAACTGTGTCATTTCTGGCTGCCCCTACCACAACATGTGTTAACAGAAATTGTATGACTTGTCCCTAAGATTGGTGTAAGACCCACCCTTAAGGCTTCTGTCATATCACTGTGAAGTTGTGGGGTTGAAATCAGCCATGAGTGTGAAAAACTTAACTCTAGTGAGTCAAGTCCTCCAGCACCCTACTAAATGCACCTACCGAGCAGCTCTGACCTCTTGCAAACATGATGCTGAGCAAGTGGGGAATTGCTCCTATCTGATGGCAGCTGCTTATTTGACTGATAGCATTCTATTGATGAGTTTGGAAACTCATTTCTCACCCCAGAAGTGTCTTACTTTAAGGGAGAACCAGCTGAATCTCCCCATGAGCCTTCTGCTGGTCTAATGGAGTCACTTTTGCTGTTCAGTTCTTTCGGTGCCTAGACATGTGTCGATTCCTCTGATTGCTCTGAATGTCCTTTTCTGAAGCAAGCTGAGAGCTGTAGCTCCTTTCACCATCTGATCTGGTTGAGTGGCTCTGATGTGGTTTGTGGTTACACCTAACATTGCTCACATGGTCCTCCTGTGCTTTTGATTTTCTGAATCACCAGTGAGTGCACTTTCACAAGCAAGTGTGAGCCTTGCTCATGAGATGTGTTAAGTACTGTGGAGAGGCACTGACATGGTCCAACCTGACCTTACAGGGCCCCTGGGCCTACTGGATGTGTGAGCATGTGGTCTCCATGAGCAACAGGTGCCAAGGAGCCCAGTACTGTGCAGCCCCAGGAAACATCTCACCTTGTGCACAGTTCTTGGACAGTTGGTGGGCTCCAGCCACCTACCAGTATGGGATGATTGCTCCATCACTGGATGTGTTCAAGGCCAGGTTGTTGGGGCTTTGACCAACCTGGCAGCAGGTGTCCCTGCTCATGGGACCCAAACCATCCTGCAAGGAAGTTCCCCAGGATTAGATGGTATCCACCTGGTAGTGAGAAGTTATTGGGGGGCTCCAGCTTTCTTCCTCGCTTGCCATATTATAACCTCTCCATGGACTATTTGATGCAATACTTTAATTCTAAATGATTGAAAGGGTCCTGGTGTTGACTGCTGCAGTGTAGGGATTTTCGAGACATTTGTTGTACTGGTGCCCATGCTGCATGTCCTAAGCAAAGAGCAAACAGTGGTGGCCCAAGCTCCTAAACCTGCTATGACATGTTGGCAGGCATGATGCTGTCATTGGAAGATGGTGTTGAGTTAGCCCATTTTCTGCTAGAAGATGGCAAAGCCAATCACAAAGTAAACTTTGCAGAGGCACTGGTTTCTCAAAATTGCTAGTCAAGTGCAGGCCTGTGTCAGAGCCAGTGTCCAGTGGGTGCTGTTGTGGTTTGGAGCTACCACACTGTTGCTCATCCAAACCCTGTGGTATCTCTCACAGACCCAAGATGTCCCGTTATAATGGGCTGTACTAGAGCTGGACACCAGAAGGATCCAATTCAGTGCATCTACATAGAAGCACCGTGAATGACACAGGTCCAGAAGCGGCATCTCACTTGACTTTTTGGGATGATAACAAGAAATGTGTCCCAGCTGATAAGCCAACATGCTGCTTAGAGACTGTACCCAAGAAGAGGAACTGCTGCATAACAGGGTCCTCCTAGCTCACTCACAGTAAGCTGCAGATTGTTTGAATCTTTCTGTTGCCTCCTAACTGCGTCTTCTCTCTGCTTGAATGCTACTGAGCTTACAGCAACAAGTCAGCAAACCAGCTAGATCATAAAGAAGAGCCTTCATCGAGGCCTGACCCCATTAATCAGCAAAGCTTTACCACCCTGCCTCACGTGGAACCAAGTCCTAGACAGAGAGAGAGTGTGTTGTGTTGTGTCGGTTCTGGCACCTGGTGCTGGCAAAGGTGGGAGATGAGCAGAGTGTTTGAGTGGGAGGGTGAGAGGAAACAGGGTGTGAAGGTGGCTGCAGCTCTGCTCCAGAACGGCACCCAGGGAAACAAAACAGAAGGAATCGAGCATCTAGGGGTGAGAAATAGAAACTGGTGGTTGAAGTCACCCAGAACTGAGACTCAATCTGAGAAGAGCTTTCTTATGAAAACAATTAAGACTTGTTAGAAAGGTGAATGTTTTTATTATGTAAATAATAATCTGTAGATTTCCCCTACAGAGTCTTGCCTTGGGGGTTTGTCTCTGAACTCCTTGGTGCTGCTTTTGTCCCTGACAATGTGAGACATCATTGTCCCTGGGAAAGGAGGCAATGCTGGCATTAAACCCCAGCTTCTGATTTTACCTTGGCAGGAGCAAAACAAAACAGGGGACACTGCAGGCATCATTACAAGAACTTCTTTGGCTCAACAGCAAAGGAAGTGATAGTTTTCTATGGTGTGTTCCTGCTGCCACTGAGTTCATCATCCTCTGCTGCTGCCTTTGAAGAAGCAAAACCAGAAAAGCCGAAGCAAATTAACCAAACGTTGTAGCACATCCAGGGTGGGCTCCAAACAGGTGCTGCTCAGCTTGCTGAGGTTCTTCTGCAGTGTTTTCGTATGTTGCCCATTTGGGTTAAGTCAAACGCTTGCCAGACCCTGAGAACTATCAAGATTGCCATATAAATAGATGCCTTACTGGCTCTTACTGAGCAGTAGCATCTATCTATATAATTTTATATAGATATTAAAAATATATACATCAAAATCTAAACTATATGAAGCCTGAGTGATGTTCAGATCCACCTCTTGGGGCCTGGCCTGTTTCCCTTGGTTGTGTTGTGCACCAATGCATTTAACATCCAATATCAAAGGCTGGTGGTGCTGTGCAGATTTCTGAGAAAGGTCACCGAAAGCCAGAGGAGTTTCACAAAAAACACAGATGAAAAGTTGACTCAGATTCACTGAAATGAAGAAAACTAAACCTCTTTTTTTTTCCTTTTAGAATTACCTGTTTTTTGTGAAACTTGCTGGTTTTGCTGTGACCTTTATCTTTTACTCAGTCACAAGAGGCTTTGTTTTTGCAGGCACATGGGAAGGACTTCAATACAGAGTTTGCATCCTGTGCTTCATGCTGCAGGATGGGTTTGAGATGTCTTGTGGTTCACCTTGCCAACCTCTGCTGTTGCTGGTGCCACTGAGTGGGAGGACTACAGCTGGCAGTGATGGGTGATGCTTCAGTTCAGCTTCTGATTCTGATATCTCGGCAATATTTCTGCCCGTGCTAAGCCATGTGTGTGCTCTGGGGTCATATTCAGAATCCACCCATGCAGTGTGGTGTGGAGGTACCTGTTCGGTGATTTGATGTGGTCAGCTCAAAGTTCTTCTTGCCCACCGCTGACCAATTAATGATTCTAGGATCTTTTAGGATGGAAAAGATCTTTAAGATCATAGAGTTCAACCGTTACTCCAACTCTCCCAAGCCCAGTGCTAAACCTAAGTTCCAGATCTACAGAACATTTAAATACATCCAGAGATGGCGATGCCACTCCTTTCCTGGTCAGCCTGTTCCAAGACCTGATGACACTCAGAGATAAAAAAATAGCTGTGGCCTTTTTGTGTGGCAGCATCTGAGGCTGTCCAGCAGCCTGACCTGGATGTAGAGTGTTCTGCTGGCATCCAGCTGTGTGACCAGGCAGATGTGCTGTTAGTATGGCTCCTGCATCTTTTCCTTGTAGCACAGTTTATCTCTTCTGTATGTAACCAACAAGGTAAAATAGATTTTCAGTATCTGATTGAGGGGTCAAGAAGGTGCCAGTGTAGACTGAAGAATAATATGAGGTTGTGATGCTCTAGATATTTTTGGGGAGGGGCAATAATTGGGGTAAGAGATCAGAGGTGACTGTAAGATGCTATTAATAGCATGTCGAGCATAACGTCTTGCTTTGAAACCAGTGCAGCTATTGGCTGTGGCAGCTGATGGCCTTTCTGTGGGTTGGTGGTTCCCGCAGATACCACTGAAACCAGTGCTCTTGCCTTGCCATTGCCATCTCAAGAGACAGGTTGGGGAGCATGGTGGAGCCCCAGTGATGCTGTGAGGCAGATAGGAGGGAATGATCTGCTTAGCTGGGTTTGGTTTTTTTGAACCTAACTCCTTTCCCTTTGAGGGATTCTATATATATGGGAGTCACAAGGCGTGTATGTGTTGGTCACAAGGAAAGGAACTTTTTTTCAGGGTAGAGTGCCCTAGCCATCTGTCCTGGTTGCAGCTGGGGTATAGTCAATTGTCCTTATAGCAACTGGTACAGATCTGTGATTTGGATTTAGTGTGAGCATTGTGTTGATAACATGCTGATGTTTTAGTTGTCATTAATTAGCACTTATCCTGAGCTAAGGACTTTTCCAGTTCCCGTGCTCTGCCAGCGAGCAGATACACAAGTAATTGGGAGGGAGCATGGCCAGGATGGCTGACTGTAACTAGCCAAAGGGATATTCCATACCGTAGGGTGCATGCTCATTGCATAAACTGGAGAAGTTGGATGACTGGGTGGATCACTGCTCAGGCAGGTTGTGAGCAATGGCATGTGTGCCGCTTGTCTTTTCCTGGGCTTTATTTCTGACTCTTTATTTTATTCCTTTTCACTGAATTTATTATTATTACTATATTTATTATTTTAATTATTACATTTGAGGTAATTTTAGTTATTAAACTGTTTTCATTTAAATTCATGAGTTTTACCTTTTTTTTTCTTCTTCTCCTCCCCATTCCACTGGGAAGGAGGGGGAGCAAGTGAATGGGATAGCTGTGTGGTCCTTAGTTGCTGGCTATGGCTATACCATGACAGAAAAAGATGCCCCAGTGCTGCAGAGGATTTTGGTTCTGCCTAGCCAGTGTGATTCTTATAAGTGCATTTAAGTGCTGATTGCAGAACAGTCTGTCCACAGCCTTATTTCTTACTGCAAATTGATTGAGATGACTCCCATTTTAGTGTGTTGAGGTGACTGGAAATGAGCAAGTTCCCCAGATGCAGCTACCCTAGCTCAAGAAGCTCATGCCTGTGGGGCTTGCTTGCTCTTTGAGCGTAGCCAAGAGCTCTGAAACGCTATTAGAGCTCTAAACCCAACTGGTCTTTGTGGCTATAACCATTCCTACTTTATATGGAGACCCTGCCTTCATCTCCATACAGTGGAAGCGGGTTGGAGTTGCTTTGCCTCACCATAGCTGTGTAAAATGAAGGGAGCTTGTCTAAAGGCATGGGGGTCACTTCACCATCAACATACATAAAATCCTTCAGGGGGATGGGCCTAGATATCACCATCTTGAGCACAGCCTAACCAATCTGCATGGTGTCAACATGTGGATCAAGTCTAAATGAAGGTGAACATCTGTCCTTGATCTGTAGCTTTGAAACCAGAAAGGAAGTGGGGAGGAGTTGGCTGATTTTGATTCAGATATGAACTTGGGAGCTTCTGGTAATATTTTCAGAAGCCTGTAAAGAGCACACAGCCTAAATTCTCAGGTAAAGCCAAAGAATGCCTTTAAAGATATGTCTCCTGTCTCATTTGCAGTTACAAGAAGAGCAGCTAGGCTTCCACATCCCTTTGAAGGTTGATGGATCCGGAGTCCTGAGTATCTGGAATGCTTATTCAGCGCTTTCCCTAGATCCATATTGTCTCTTCCATCTGTCAAGAGAAGTAATTTTTATGGTGTGTTCTTGTAAGAACAGGACACTAGCCCTTTTGACATGTTGACTGGAGAATCAGATGAGTGGGTGCAATTTCTGTGTGTTGAAACAAGGACTGTGTATGCAAATACAGAAGGAAGTTGTCTGGATTTAATTAAATCTGTGGTCGAAAGCTTTGTCAGCCAGACTGGGGTAGAACCTACAGAGAAACCCTCAGGACTTGGGTATGCAGGCGGTTTACAGTGCCTTTAGATGAAGTGGCTGCATTTGCTGTGCAGTAGCGGATGTATTTAAAGGATGTGTGGATGTGGTGCTTAGGGATGTGATTTAGTAGCGATCTAGCAGTGCTGGATTAATGGCTGGATTTGATGATCTTAAAGATCTCTTCCAACATTCTGTGATGCTGTAGCTGTTGGCCCTCTTTGATCATGGGTGAACTGTATCTGAGCACCAGAGCACCAACTGGTCATACTCTCTCCCTGCAGATACAAAAATCAAAGCTACTGGAATGGCTAGAGGTGAAGAGTACTGCTTAGGGACTCTCTTCTCTGCTACTACTGCTTCTTCTGCTATTTTAATTGATTTCTCTGAATTGAAAAGCTGGTGCTGGTTAAAAAAATGTGCTTTTGATAAATGTTAGGAAGGAACTTCAACATGGAGAAGAGTCAGAATATCATACCAGGAATGATGAGACCATGGTAGTAGAAATCATAAAAACGGGCTGAAAGTCAGCAGTGGGGTGTGCAGGCGTTGTTCAGTGACTAATAACAAAAACCTGTTCTTAAGCAGGAGCCTCATCAGCTTGAAAATACTGAGAAGGAGAAAGATGTCAGGACACCGGCTGATCAAAAGATGACTATGATCTTGGGAAAAAGGCAAATTTAGTGTGAGAATCTACCACATGTGAATCGTGAGGTGCTCTAGTCCCCTGCATGGTGAAGAATGATGACAGGACAAGGACACAGGATGTTTATTGCACAGGAACGCGTTGGAAGCCTGCAAGAAGGCTGAGCAAAAGGAAAAGATTGAATATTTGGAAGGGACAGAGCCTTAAGCCATCAGAAGAAGCAAAACTTGAAAAATGGTGGTGAATCCTTTTTATTTTCAGAAGGAGCATTTCATTTGGTAACTGGATAAGCAAAATGCCATCAGCCACTCCACTATCAAAGATGCAGTAATAACATAAGTCACTCTGACGCAAAATGTAATCAAAATGTCATTGTAACTAGCTACTAAAATGTGTTACCTTTTAATCCCTGGGATACTGCTTTTTATTTAACATCAAAAACATTATGTTCTTTCCTATGTATCTCACTGCAGAAATAGGCTTTCCTTCTAGCTGTACTCATCTTTGTACAAAAGCCTTTTACCTAAGATTTGGAAAAACAGAGCCAAGAGTCTAGGCAGAGATTGGATGTTGCCCAATGTAATACCTGAGCAATGGACGCTTGCCAAGCTGCAAGAATGCCAAGTCTTTTAAATGACCCCCTACAGTCTCTGGTATGCTCCTGACACTCAGATCACCACACAACGCACTGGGAGAGAGCATCTTGTGATCTTCTGCTTTATGGTGGTGTGAGGCCACAGATGGCTCCCCACAGGTCCTGCCAGCCTACAATGACACAGAGCAGATGACAGATCAAACAGCTTCATAGAGTAGCTAGCTGCACAAGCGGCAGACAACTCTCCATGCCAATGCCCAAGGCTAGCACCGCATTAGGACACACTACAATGCTACCAAAGAGAATTAACAAATCCTAGAACGACAGCTTATCCTCCTTTCTCCGTTGCAAAAGGGATCGTCCTCCTGCATTTTTACCTTGGTACTTACTTTGAGGTCAGAGTTATCTCAAACCAGACACCCCAGTCTCAGGTCCGTTTTCCAAAGCCGAGACCTCAGGAGCAAAGCACACCTCGATAGCCAAGACACTACCTTTGACTCACAATATCACCATTTCCTAAGTGAATTACTGACTCTAAAATAATCTGGTTATTATTGTTATCTGGGCTGCAAATGAGGATGTTTTCTAACCAATCAAGGTCTAGAACAGCCTCCTTCCGAAACAGAAGTGTCAAGAAATCTGGCCTGTCCCTAAAATGACGCACTATAGGAGACTAAGTGACAGGCCCGAAACAGCACAGGATTGTCTTTGAACTGGGTGAAGGTTCATGGACCAGTGTTCCCAAACAAGCTGCTGGTTAAACTGCTGCAAGCGTTGTAGAAGTACAAAGTTAATGAGTTGAAGCCACTTTGTTGAAAATACAGTGGCAGGAGGCATTTGTTACTAGCTTAACCAGCGCATTTTGCAGAAATCCAAACTGAGCTCTTCCAAACTGTGAGTTCACAAGCCCCAAGTTTGCTGAAGCAAGATAAGCCAAGGTAGATCAAGGCAATACTGGTTTTGGGCAAGTGGCCCTGCACACCTTCACACTGGCTGAAGTGTGTGATTTGAAGTTTGTTACTAGATGACAGAGCTGTGATTTCCTGGTGTTGGTAAGAGCTATGATGAAGCTTAAAATATTCTTGTCCAGGCGGGATCATTGAAAACTAGAGACCCATTTGGAAAGCAAAGGTGGTGCTTGATTATAGACTTGTAGAACCATTCAGGCTGGGAAAGACCCTTGAGAACATAAAGTCTCACCAAAAACCCTACTCTACCAAGTTCACAGCTAGGCTGTATCTCTGTGCATCACATCTAAATGATCTTTAAACACGTGCAGGGGTGGTGACTCAACCCCCTTCCTGGGCAGCCTGTTCCAATGCCTGACTACCCTTTCAGTGAAAAAATTTTCCCTTATGTGCAGCCTGAGGCCAGCAGGTCAAGGGAGGTGATTCACCCCCTCTATTCAGCTCTGCTGAGACCCCACCTGGAGTACTGCGTCCAATTCTGGAGCCCTTCTTACAAGAAGGATGTGGACATGTGCTCACGGCAGAGGAGAGCCACGAGGATGATCAGTGGGCTGGATACCTCTCCTATGAGGACAGACTGCGAGAGTTGGGGCTGTTCGGTCTGGAGAAGAGGAGGCTCCGAGGTGACCTTCTTGTGGCCTTCCAGTATCTGAAGGGATCTACAAAAAAGCTGGGGATGGACTTTTTAGGATATCAGGTAGCGACGGGACTAGGGGAAATGGAGCAAAGCTGGAGCTGGGTAGATTTAGACTGGATGTGAGGAGGAAGTTCTTTACTGTGAGAGTGGTGAGAGCCTGGAATGGGTTGCCCAGGGAGGTGGTTGAGAGCCCATCCCTGGAGGTGTTTAAGGCCAGGCTGGATGGGGCTCTGGCCAGCCTTATCTAGGGTGGGATGATCCTGTGGTCCCTTCCAGCCCTGACTGATTCAATGATTCTATAGTGACTTACAGTGGGGAAGTGTAGGGATATATTTTATAGAGAACAGGCATGTGAGCAATCCCAGCTGTGTGAACTTAGCTGGAGTCTGAGCTAAGGACTTTGAAGCCTGCTCAGAGAGTTTCTCAAGGTCAGCAATGTGCAGGTCTGTGAGAGAGCTGGCACGTAGAAGGAAAACAACAAGCTGTGGAATGAAAACTAACTCATTCATGGGACAGATGTACTTAATGAATAGCAGTAGCTTTTAAGACATACGGACAGATGTGTTGTACCAATCAGCAATGCACATGTATCGCGTGGATCGCCTGGCCGTGTATAAAAGGGACAGTCTGATGCTTAATAAACGGCATTCGCTTGATCATATTGATCGTCACGCATCTGTCCGTTTCGTACTCCTGGGAGGTAAGGTACTTTCATCTTAAAGCCTGTGTTGCACGTGCTTAGAAGTTCTGGAAAACAATATGGATGCGTTCCTGTGTGACTTGGTCTAGGTGATCCTGCTGTGGCAGGGGGATTGGACTAGATGATCTTTCAAAGTTCCTTCCAATCCCTAATGATTCTATGATTCTATCTGTGGGGTGACCCCACATGCAGCCTGAGGCTGTATTATCCGTGGGGTTATGGTGTGTCGCTGCAACCTTCCTCTGAGCTAATGCTCCTACAGCCGTGCCACAAGACAAAGCCTGTGTCCTTATCATAACTGCTCTCATTTCAAGTAGATGCCCACTGGTTTGTCAGTACAGATGTGAAATATGTTTTGCTCGTGATACAAATGACAGTGGCTTCACTTCTGTCTTTTAACAGTGGTTTAGTTTAAAGAGGAAGAATCATACTGGTTGAAGGAAAAACCTTTTTTCCTTAGAGTCGAAAGGAGCTTAGGTGGTTGTGTTTGGGTCAGCTTGGCAGGGTCACAAAGCCAGTAGGAAGCCTTAGAAAAATGAAATGGAACCACCCACGCTGCTGTACAAGGCCTGTTGTGCGGCTTTCTCCAGGGGTTTCCTTGCTTTCGCCTAAAGCTCCAAGTGCCTCCACTGTTTGTTTCCCTGAGTTGTGAGGAGAGGCTGCCCTTGGGTCAGGAGGTGGCCTGAAGCAGAGTGCAAGAACAGTGCCCGAACGCAGGAGGATGAGAGGTGAGTGTCTGGGGCACTATCAGGGCTCCAAGGGTTCGTAACCTGTGGGATTCAACGGCAGCGGCAGGCCCCGGCTCTGAAGGAGCCTCCTGAGAGTGGCGCGGCTGGGCCCGGGCCTTGCCTCTCGCGAAGCCGCTGCGGAGCAGGAGCGCAGGGACAGAGCTGCTGTCTCTGCCCAGTCACCCAGCAGTGGTGCTTTCTCCGTGGCTGAGGGCCCTGGCCCTCTCCATGGGCTGCCCCCGCCACCACTGACACATCCAGCTAGACTGAGCTCCAGAGCAGGCACCAAGCAGTAGGGGGGGGCCTGGCAGTGGCTGTGGCGCAGGAGGTAGCTCAGAGCTCTGGTCACCTGTGGGAGATGGCACAGGCCGAGTATCTTATCTGCTTGGGGACAGCACATGGCTCAGAGACTGGTGTCATTGATTGAATTTTGGGGGTTTGGCCTTGGGTTGGTTTACAGGGTACTGGCCTGCTGAGGAGTGATGGGGTTGAGTTGTCCCAAAGGGACAAGAGGGTTCTTGCTGGTCATTTGGTGGGGCTAACTGAGGTTTGTGGCTCAGGATTTGGGCCAGTTTTGTTTAACATCTTAATGATTTGGAAGAATGGATTGAGTGCACTGTCAGCAGGTTTGCAGACTACACCAAACTAGGTGGATGCATTGATCTGCTTTGAGGGTAGGAAGGCCAGGAGCCCATTTAGTTTTGCCTGGTCCCAAAACCAGATACCAAAGGCTTGCAGTAGTCTTTGCTAAGGCTCCTGATGTTGCTGAACCTGTTGTAGCCTGGGTGGAATTAGACGTGGTGGGAGTTTTATATTAAAAACATCTGTACTAATGTGGGGTTAGAGATACTGTTCATTCCTCATGGGTATCAGGATTGCAACACAAAATAGTTGTTTCATGTCTAGCAGGCTGTCTCTTAGAGAACACAGCATTTCTTTTGATGATCAGCTTTTGCCCTGCTTCCTGCTTTTTCTGAGAATTGAATCATAGAATCAAACTCCTCATACTGTGCTTTCTGTGAAGCTTTTCCATGGATGATTGGTCCAGTCCCACATTATTCCACTGTGGCCACTCTCTAGAAACAGCACAGAGCTCACATCAGAGTGCCAGGGGTTTGTCGGCAGGACTGATGTCCCCACTTTTCTGTTTGCTGAGAGTGCTCCAAAAGGCAGCTGGGAGCTCCTAGCAGCATCTCAGGGAGATGACTTTCTTGTGTTTCCTTGCCCTGTGTCCATAATTTTAATTGAAGTGCAAATCAGTGGGTATCTAGACTGGGCTTCTCTCTGTATTGAAGTGGTATTGTGGTTTGAAGAGGCTGGGAACTACTGTTATGAAAGAAAATGAGCTGGTTTTGTGTTTTAGCAGTGAGGGCTATTTCTTGCCTGGAGCTATGCAAGCATGAGGCAGTGACTCAGTGGTGGGTAGGTAGGTCACACTCAAATAACTTGTAAATGGAAATTCCCATTAGGAGAAGTTAAACTTCGTGGGCTTTCTTCTTTTCCCATTCGCATCCTCCTTTCTGAGATGTAGCTTTGGAGTTATTCTAACCAATCACAATGTGAGTAAAATCAGAAAGTGCCCTTTTAAGCACAGCCTTGCAGCAACGGTCAAATATCATGCTTACTCCTAAAGCCACTGCTTTTAAGAGAAACACTGGAAAGTTTAGATTTCACTTTGACTCATACTTTTCTTTTTATAGGAACATGACCAATACTCCTTTCTTGATACAATTTTGAGCCAACAGGAGCTGAGATAGCCCCTTTGATGGAAAAGTGTGTTTGAATTTCATAGGAATTTAAACAGACCTCAAGGTGAAAGGGTTCACCCAATAGTTTGTGTGCTTTGTTTTGTCTCAGGAGAATATTTATAACTCAAACATATATAATAACAAGATATGTTAGACCTTGTGTTTCCCCTATCTACATATGAAATGATCCAGACACCTACTTCATAACGTAAAGACCAACTTTCCAGTAAGGATTCATATGGTGCTGCTGTTATTAAAGTTTGTCGTAGGAAAGGTCTTTGGGTCAGAAAGGGTTGGTATTTGTTCAGTAAAGTCTAACCAGGTCAGACTTCCTTTCATAAAGGGAGTATGGTTCAGGGTTTCACTTATTTAGTAAGCAGAGGATATTTTTCTTGGTGCCAGTCAAACAGCAACGAATTACAGATAAATTTGCTATGATAAACTTACCATGATATGAAACCCAACGTCTCTGCTAGCAATTATTAGTGCTGTGGTCTGATTTATTAGGTATCACACCCACTTCAACTTATTTATGTTACACCAAGAAACATACTGAAAGTCAGATTTTTCAGAAGCTAATTAAAGACTCCTTATTTAGGGTAAAGCCTTCTATCTCTTCTGCCAAGGACTACTTGGGCTTCCAGCAGTTGTTTATGTACACGGAGTATTTATCTGGAAATGATCACTGGGTAATTCTGATTAAAGAGGTTGTTTGGGCTGGCAGTACCAAAGGTTTGACAAATGCACCTGTGAGTAACAGCAGTATTTTCTGGGGTTGCCACCACACCCTCTCACAGCTCTCTTAGCTCCAACTGGCATTGAAACGTAGCACTGGGCTCAGGTCCTTCATATGTCTGCTTCTGGGAGAAGAGCAGCTCCTTCACCTGTCCTAGTGTCTTGCTCTGTGTGTGAGAGCTGGCCCTTGCTACCTGTGCTCGGGTGAAATCTGCAGAGGTGCTTGTCTTCAGTAACGTACAAAGAGGCCACTTCTCTGCCTCTTCACCTGCCCCCAGCTCAGGGCTGGCCATGCCGCTCAGTCTGGCAGGGCTGGGAGACGGTGCTTGGAGAAGGTGATACAGACAAGTAGTTGTAAGAGTCTCTGAGCGCAGGGAGCTCATCTGGTCTTCAGCTCTGGCAGGTTTTTCTATCCTTGCTCAGTATGCAGACAAGCCACAAAAGTAATTTGGTCCCTGTATATTGTGCAGGCTCTTGGTTCCCAATCATGGCCAGCAGCAAAAGATACCACAGTGGGATGGGTCATATGGGCTGGATGACATCTTCCCACATGTCTGTACCTGGACTGGAGGTACATAACTGGAGCAAAGCAGCTGGTGGCCCACAGAAAATAGACTCTACACTAACTAGTCTTGCACTTGAGTGTCCTTACAGGGCAGCTCCCAGCAGACCAAGAAATATACTTCAGAAACCAGATGTTTTAGCACACAACCTGCAGCCACATCCAAACCCATTGTGGAAATCTTATATGCTTATTTTGATCATTTCAGAGTGCACACTGGTATTATTTGTTTTCGTCCCACAAGAGCCAAGTATTGTTTTAACAGATTTAATCCATCTCTTGGGCTTTGGCTGCAGGAAAAACTGCTGACAGAGGCAGTTTGCCCAGCTCTTTCTGGTCCCATTCATAGCACTGATGGCACCTCTTCGTCCAGTGTGGTTCAAAGTTCCCTGAGTCCAGCACAGAGCCACAAAGATGATGGAGTGGAACCATCTCCCTGATGAGGAAAGGCTGAGGGAGCTGGGTCTCTTTAGCTTGGAAAAAAGGAGACTGAGGGGTGACCTCATTAGTGTTTATAAATAATGTGAAAGGTGGATGTCAGGAGGATGGAGCCACTCTCTGCTCAGTGTCATCTAATGACAGGACAAGGGGCAATGGGTGTCAACTGGAACATAGGAGGTTCCACATAAATATGAGAAGGAACCTCTTCACAGTGAAGGTGACAGAGCACTGGAACAGTCTGCTTAGCAGAGTTGTGGAGTCTCTTTCTCTGGAGACGTTTAAAACCTGTCTGGATATGTTTCTGTGTGACTTTGATGTAGGTGATCCTGCTGTGGCTAGGGGATGATCTTTCATGGTCCCTTCCAATCTCAAATGTTCTGCAGTTCTGTGACACAGGAGTACTGGCAATGGGATCCAGTGCTCACTTTGTGGTACAGAGAATAGAACACTGGAAGAAGTTGTCTGCTGATGCTGGGCAGAAATTACGCTGAAGATGTTCCTGGACTGCTCATGTCCTTTGTAGACACAGACCCCTGGCACTTCTCTTTGCCTCTGGTCCAGCTTTATGGAGAGAGCTGAGGCTCTGGTTCATCCCTCCTCACCCTCTCAAACTGGGTTTAGGCACAACCTGGGCATATCCCAGACACCTACTGGGGGAGCTCTGGCGCAGATCTTTAATCTGCCACAGCTGCCCTGCTCATGGGTCCTCCTGCGCACTGCTGAGCAAAGAATGATGATAAAACTGCACTGCTCACAGAATGTCCAGCACGCCTCAGAGCTTTCCAGTTAATTTATTTCTGTTTGTGAATAACACTTGGCTGTAGCAGAGCACTTCATATCCCAAGTGTGTGCCCTGTGTGATCAGATTGTGTGCCTCCATTATGTGATCAGAGTAGTCACAGCATCCATGGTTGTAGGTCAGGATCTAGTTTCCTTGGACTTTGAGTAAGTTCCTGCAGTCATCTGCTCTGTTGCAGCCAGCAGAGATGCTGGAGCTCAAGTGACCTCTACACCAAAATCAGCTGCTGATTTTGATTTGTGGCAAGACAAGCCAAATTACTTTCAAAGTGGTCTGTTTCTTTATGGATTTTTTTGTTTATGGCCTTTGTTAAAATAATTTGACTCACTTCCTTCTACCACGCATCCAGCTTCCTCAGTACAGTTTTAATCCTCTTGCTTTCTTATTGATACTAAAAATAGCTGTGGCTGTTACATAGAAGTTCCTATGGGATTTCCTGACTAATTCCTGAATCAGTCATGAAATACAATAGCAATGTAATGTTTGGACTGATTGGACTATGTTATCACTTGCAAGTTCTGGGAGGCAGAATTTCCTGGTATGGCGCATTGTGACTGAGTTGGGTAGATGCTGTCTACGGAGTCACTGACCGAAGTAAAGACAAAAGGAATAATCTTGTCACTTTGTGTGATAAGTGAAGTCAGTTAATAGCCCCTGCAATTGAGTCTCTGCCTTTTCAAATTCTGAAGCATTGTCCCATATTATATGGCTTTCAGAGTGGGAGAAAAAGAGGAGGCACAATCTTGTGAAAATGTCAGTCTTAAAGCATCATGGAATCATTAAGGTTGAAAGAGACCTCCAAGATCATGAAGTCCAACCATCAACCTGCCCCCCGCCCAGTAAACCCTTTTCCCTAGTGCCACATCTATACGGGTTTTTTTTAACCTCTCCAGGTACGGTGACTCTACCACCTCCCTGGCAGCCCCTTCCAATCCCTGACCACTCTATCAGTGAAGACATTTTTTCTGCTGTCCAACTGAAATGTCCCCTGGTGCAACTTTAAGCCATCTCCTCTTGTCCTGTTACTTGTGAGAAGACACTAACCCCCACCTCTCTATACCCTCCTTTCAGGTAGCTGTAGACAGCAATAAGGTCTTCCTTCAGCCTCCTGTTCTCCATACTAAACAACTCTAGCTCCCTCAGCCACTCCTCATTGGACCTGTCCTCCAGACCCTTTACCAGCTTCATTGCCTGTCTTTGGACCCACTCCAGCATCTCAATGTTCTCCTTGTATTGAGATGCCCAAAACTGAACCCAGAGGCCCAGTGAACTGTTGCCATTTAGCACCAGGGAGACTATCACTTCTCTAGTTCTGACAGTGACATCACTGCTTTCACAGTGCTAGAACTGGGATTGGCAGATGTGTTGTTTCTTCCCATGAAGTCTTCAGAGCAGGAGTTTGTTTCTTCTTTCTATTAAAAAGAAAGAAAATAGAATGCTCTTGGTGGGAAGACTGGACTAGTTGCCCCAAAATCCATTTATTAAGACCCCAAACTGCCATCTGGCTGATGTTCAGCCATTTAAGACATCAACACTCAGGGTGATTTTTAAAATTATAAAATTATAGTGATTTTTAACTGCAAATTAAAAATGTCGTAAACTTTTTTACAGGGAGTTATAACTTGTGATGTGTGCCAGACTGCTAAAGTTCCTGTAATTTCAGTAAATTTAACTGTTCACCATGGTCATGCCTGACTTGTCTGCATCCTGCTGTGTGATTGTTGAGATTATTGTTCAATTACAAAGGATGTTAATTGTTCTGTGATTTGCCCTGAGGCTCTTTCTCTGAGCATTGGCAACAGGCTGTTGGAGTGTTGCATTTTGAAACTGCTTGGATTAGACTTAGACTAATGCTGGAAGGCTGTGTCTGAATTGCAGCTTTTGGAATTCCTACTGCCAATACCTTTTTCTGTCATTTATTTCTCCATCCTTGACCATTTGATTGTTGGCTAGAAGGATTCTCCTCTTGGGAGCTGTTCTGATTTGCATAATGGTTTAGGTTTTCTGGATTTGACCTTGATTGTAATATGAAAAGGTTTGAGTGTGGCAGAGATTCCTTTTAATCACTGGTGTAAGGTGTTGAAATAGATGATGAAGCAGGTAATGAAACAGGAACACCAATGGGATCATTCTGATCTGTGACCTGAATCCAGGCAGGTTTCACAACTGCTGTACAGAGCTCATTTAGGGATTTGATAGGTATTGATAAAGGTTCTTATCTTTCTAAGACGCTAATCCCACCATCCCAAGGTGCCATTTTATTTGTTGATGAGCAGGAGAGGTAACCTGGGGGGCTGGGCACAGTATTTAAAAATGCTCCTGGGCCCCATATACCATTGGCTTCATTGCTGTTTAGCAAAATTCCAGCTCTCCTGCTTACAGACACGTTCTGTAGGGATTCAGTTTCTCCAGCCTTAAAGCTGTGTTGCTCTTGCAATTTAGCCATCTGAAACAAATCAAATGGGGTTGTTTTAGCAGAGCAATCTCCTGCACCACCCCAGGTCCTGTGACTATATGATCAAATTTAATAAATGGTCTGACTGGGGTGGAGGAGCTCAGATGATTGAAGAGAATTATATTCTGAGGTGTAATCTGAGGGTGATTTGAAGCACCCCTTATTGCCATCCCAGTCCTCTGGAGACAGAATAAATTTTCTAAATGGACTGTGTTGTGGAGTTGGAGATGTAGCAGCATCACTTCAGTGTATTCCATTTTTTTTAAAATTCCTTTATTTTTAAAGTTGCTTCTGCAACTATTCCCTCTTAATCAGTAACACTAGCTTGGTGGATTTGCACCCCTCTGATTCATCCTGCAAAACTCCTGTTTCATGGATGAATTTCTCTGTTTCCTTCCAGGCAGCATCTAGACACGCTCCCAACATTTTGCAAATCATACCTTTGTCCTTTCCAAGTTCCGTTGAATCTCTGACATCCATTAACCATTTTTCTACCATTTCCCAGGCATGGTAATTTTCCAAAGACCAATCTTCTGGAAAAGATGGGATTTGGTTGGATACTGTGGTGGTGTTAAGTGATTTTACTTGTCCTCCTGCAGGCTACACCAGTTGGTTACAGTTGAATATACTTAACACAGTTTGTTGTGACTACAACTGAAAACTTACTGCTGGTATAAGATAGATTAGAAGGACAAAACACATGCTAGACAAATACATGAGTGTGTTAAATCTAAAGTGTTTTCTCCATCTTTTCACTGCAGCATCAGGAAAGGGAATGCTCCTTTCTTTTTTTTTCCACCCTCCAGGACTCAGATCTTTCATTCAATTTCACTATGAAATCCCCCTAGGCAAACCAAACTCTGTTGTTGTGGTTTCAGTTTGCCAGTAGCCTTCAGGTCTGTCCCACTGCAAGAATGCTCTGCTGCTTATCACTGCTCTGCACTTTGGCTGGCTCCTCTTCAACCTAAACATACATGAGCTGTGTTACTTGTCAAACCTCTGATCCTGCTGGTTTTATCTGCTGGGAGTTTTTCCCATAGACTTAGATGTGAACTCTTTCCTCCTGTGGCACCTCAGAGCCTGCTGTCCTACATGAGTGAGGGAACCCCTCAGTCTTGCTGGTTACTAGTTTTCATTTGCAGCCCAAACAGTGCAGAGTAACCTTGGGAAGGATGAGCAGTAGGTCCAGAATTTCCATGTGAAGAAGCTGAAGAATTCTGCTGTGGGGTTGTGCACTTTGTCTGATGCCTAGCTACTATAACACATAATGAGGGGAGGACGCTGTTGCTGTCATCTGCAGCCCCACAACACCAAGCTGACAGGCTTTGACCACTGCAAGTCAGCTGCAGATTTGCTTGGAGCAGAAAAATGAACCTGTCAGTCTTGTGATGATGACTACACAGTTTTTACTTAGCTGCAAGCAGACAGCATCACAGGTGAGCCAGACACGTTAGTTGGATTTCTATGAATGGAGATCCCCAACTGCACAGAAGCCAATAAACATACTCTGATCTGGCACCACAGTACAAACAGGAGGTGGAATTCACTGCCTAGCATACTGCTACCTGTGTTCTTGCAGGTCTCAACTGCAGAGGTTCACAAACACCAACAGGGGAGCCACTGGAAAAATGTTGGAAGTTGGAGTGCTTAGATAATCAAGCTGTGACAGATTTAAACCTTGTTTCTCCTAGAGATGTTGCAATGGGTAGGGTATCTATACTATTTCCATTCTTGAGAGTAGGAAGCTCTCCTTCCAGATGTGGCTCAAAAAAGCAGTGTCTGTGCTCTAAGACCACTGGCAATGGAAGACTCAATTCTGTAATTAGGAACAGCTGGAAGATGTAGGATCATAGAAGCATTAGTGTTGGAAGACACCTCCAAGATCATCAAGTCCAACAATAAACCCAACCCTACCCTACCATGACCACTGAACCCTGTTGTTCAAGCACTGCATCTACATGTTTTCTGAACACCTCCAGGGATACTGACTCTACCCCCTCCCTGGACAGCCTGTTCCAATTCTGTCAGGGAAGAAATTTTTTCTAATATCCAACCTAAACCTCCCTTGGTACAACTTGAGGTTATTTCCTCTTGTCCTGTTAAGACCTAGAGTGTGCCATATGTCTTGGGCCAGGTATTTCTTGTCATAGTTTTTGGATGCTGGTGAAGAGTTCTGACTCCTGAGCCTAATTATTAAACTGTGACTAATGCTTTCAGATGGAGTAACCTCCAGAGGGTAGTGCTTAAAATCCTGGAACTCTGGCTAGAATTTGCCCAGGAGCCATGTTCCAGTGAGCATTTCTCAGGCACATCCTTCCAGTTAAAGGAGAATTGGAAGTATTTTTCAGTTAGGTCTGTACTGTGGTTAGGACTGTATGTATTCATTTGCTGGGTGTCCTAATTGCATCTCTTCAGGTTTTCTGAACAGATGAATGGAAAGAAATTTTGTCATAGTGAAATTATGACATTTAATGAGGTTTTTTGACTAATCAGTTGGTTCTACCATTGCTGCTGCTATCTCTTAGCATACCTGTGGATTTTTTCCTAGCAAAGAAAATTTCTTTTCCCTTGGAAATGTGTAATAAAAATCCCCAAATATTTGCAAAGCTGCTTCGGCCTGTCCCTTAACAGCCAGGGTGACAGAGAATCTCACGACTCTGCATGGCTCCATGAGAATAGGGCAAGAAAATTTGTTACCGGTCACTGCTAAGTAATGTGTGTGGGAGATAAGAGCTTGCTCTGGGATTGTATGTTGACTGTGCAAATAGCTCCTTCCTCTTTGGAAGGCTGTTGAAGTCCTCGTAAGTGGCTGGCTGAAAACTTCACACAAGCTCTTAGCAGGAATGGAAAAGGCAAAGAGAGTTCAGAGTAAAGTCAAACATAAATTCATAGTGCACCCACATCTGCAGTGCTGGTGGCAGTTCTGGCTGGCTTCCCTGAGAAACTTTACAGTAGAGCTACAGGAAATGCAG
Organism: Phoeniculus purpureus; assembly: GCA_028565055.1. Classification (NCBI taxonomy): domain Eukaryota; kingdom Metazoa; phylum Chordata; class Aves; order Bucerotiformes; family Phoeniculidae; genus Phoeniculus; species Phoeniculus purpureus. The sequence goes on from JAOXOE010026509.1 coordinate 20,518, forward strand.
AGGGGGTCAACTAGGACAACAGGCTTTCCTATGCAAGGTGACCATGCAAAGCTTCTTTAGAAAGAAGCAATGGTGAGGAGTTATGCTGGAGACTGGTGCGTGTATCCAGGTAAGTGAAATACGTTTCAGTCATGACTGCTTATAGTACAAGTGCAGGGGTACACAGTGAAATTATTCAGCAGTGCATAAGCTAAAGAAAGAGTTTTCACAACGTACAGTCGAAGTATGGGCATGGTGGCATTGTGTTGATGGTTGGGCTTTTGGTCTTGAAAGTGTCTTCCAACCTTAATGATTCCATGATTCTATGATTTGAACTACAATTAATTGCTAAAGGATATTTTAGAGGATGGAAATGTACCTGGTCATAGGGTTAGATACATCTGTGGAAAATAGATATGTGACTAATGGTTAAACGCTTCATCTCAGAAAGTCAGCAAATTTTGCTTCATGGGACGTGTAAAGCTGGCTCCCGTACCATGCACATGCACTTTTCTATTCTTCTGCCACTGCTAGGAAGAGGCTATTGGGCTAGTTATAACCCAGCGATCATGGGTAAAACCACTGCAAGGGTGTTTATGTAACAATTGGGAGCAATCTGGTAGACGGTGATATTATGTGGAGGGCTTTGAAGATGAGTCTTGGTCAGACATCTCATGAGAAACCACTGTGTACTGCTACTTTTCTATTGTGACTCAGAAAAGACTAGCAAAGGTTACACAAGCTTTAGCTTTACCTCAGAGCTTAATCACAGATATCCAGAAGCAGAGGATCTCAGGAGAGCTGATTCAGCTCTGGCCTTTTATTAATGTGGCTGACATAGAATAATAGAATCATAGAATCATTAGGGATTGGAAGGGACCCCGAAAGATCGTCTAGTCCAATCCCCCCGCCACAGCAGGATCACTTCACTGGAGAAGTTATACAATCAGAATCACTCTGGGTTGGAAG
>JAOXOE010026510.1:0-21464 GCA_028565055.1 Phoeniculus purpureus
GTCCTGTGGAGAGGGACCTGGGGGTCCTGGTGGACAACAGGTTGACCATGGCACAGCAATGTGCCCTGGTGGCCAAGGCGGCCAATGGGATCCTGGGGTGTATTAGGAGGAGTGTGTCCAGCAGATGGAGGGAAGTTCTTCTCCCCCTCTACTCGGACAGGTGCTCACTCCGAGCTTCGTACCTTAGTTTCTTTGCCACCACTACCAACAAGAAACCTTTGGAACGTATTTCCCTGCTGAACTAGGAAAACTCGATTTTAACAAGGTTTCTTGTCCAAAGGAAGTTCGAGCTTGTTGACAGATCCAAGGTCTGCCTGCTGTTGAACTCAGTCACATAAGAGGGTGGATCATTAGGCATAAATCTGTATCTGAGTTTATAATGACCTCTCTTCGATCTCGATGCAGAGCAGGTCAAGAACTATCTTTTTTAACCTATTCCAGATAAAAATAATGAACAGGGAAGACAGAAGAACTGCTGAAAGCTTCAGAATAGAACTTTCTGCTTCAGATGAACAACTTTTGAAAATCATTCCCAGCTGTTAAATCTGAATCCTTAATGGCACACAAGAAGTTGAGGAGAAAATAATCAGCAGATGCAGCTACAAGTTTGTCATATCTGTGATTATCTGTTCTATATATAATTTACAGTTTTCAACTGCTTTTTTTTTTTGGATGAAGGCACCAAATTTATTCTTCCAATACTGTTATCTATGTCCAAGTGTTTAATTATAGGCACTCTCACATTTTCTGTGGAACGATCCTTGACTACAGAATGCTACATATCAATTCCTGCAGCTTATCATTTCAGAGAATAGAGAAAAAAATAATCAGGGATTTGTGGTGGCAATTCCAAGACATGAAAAGCTTCAGCGTATTCCCCTGTTGTTCTGCCCCCTAACATGTGCTTTCCCCAGAAACTCAAAGAAACCAAGCCATAAGGGAAAAATAAGGAAAGGAAGAAGTGCTGGGAGGAAGAGAAAATAGGGAGAGGGGAGGAAAACACAACCTTCTGGATTCTCTCTTCTTTTTTCCACCACCTCACATATTCCGCCTCCATACCCCAGGTTTCAGACAAGCTATAAAATGACACTTTACATGTGCTTCCACATGTTGGTTGAGAGAAACTGCTTCACAAAGAATTCAAGCCCGAACACTTCTCCATTGGCAGCCTTTAGTCATCGTGTCTTCCAGGGGCATTAACCTGAACACTAGCAATAACGTGAACTTCTTCCCAGTGAGGGTGATGGAGCACTGAAACAGGCTGCCCAGGGGGGTTGTGGAGTCTCCTTCACTGGAGATATTCAAGACCTGCCTGGATGAGGTCCTGTGTGACTTGGTCTAGGTGATCCTGCTGTGGCAGGGGGATTGGACTAGATGACCTTTTGAGGTCCCTTCCAATCCGTTATGATTCTATGATGCTTCCAGGTGTGCTGGAGTGTACCAGGGGTCTCCTCATGCAGATGGTGAAGGTATGGACTTTCATGCTCACAAACGTGTTAATAACCTATCGTAAAGACCTATAACACTTTCATGTCAGAGAGAGAAGAACAACGGGTGTTTACCCCAGTAAATCGTGTTGCTTCGTAACACAGAAGTCATTACAATACGGATGAGATCTGGAATCTATTAAAATATGTAATGGAAAAGAAAAGCTAAACACATAAATAACTAATCTGCTTGGAATTCCTTTTAAAAATACTGGAAGGCATCAGACTCAACCAAGGTTAAGTGTCTGTAAAGTACATTTTTAAAAGACACTTTTTCACCAGGGCGTATGAGAACAAAGAGGCACCTAAAACCTCAACACAGAGAAGCTTTGTTACTTCTGCCCAGAAATTGTAGGCTCCAGCCTTAATTCACTTTGCTCCTCGTGGCTGTGATTGGAAACTACAGCAGTTTACTTGGCATATACTTTATCTGTTCTGGCAAAATATTCATTGAGGGCCAAAGATGCCCTGAGACGGGAACACTGAACCTTCCAAACTCAAGGACTAAGCATTTCATTGGACTGTGGGAGCCCCTCATCGATGACCAGATATCATGTACTACTTAAGACAAGGTCTCTCCAAACTAGATGGGTCAGTGGTGTGGAGATGGGTCAGTGGTGTGGAGATGGGTCAGTGGTGTGGAGATGGGTCAGTGGTGTGGAGATGGGTCAGCACAGACTGAACATCTTTGACTATTAACCACAATCACGCAATGAAACCTAGTTCCAGCATGTTGTATTTTATGTAGGAGAACTTACACCCCATAAAACACTTGGAAGTACTTTTCTTGTTAAATTAGTCTACTGGTCACTTAGCTGTCTTCAGGAAGCTGTCAGAGCAAGAGAAGTCCATACACACAAATGATGCGCTTATCCTGTGGCACTGGTTCAATTAAACGTCTAGCAATGTCCTTTGGCCAAAACAGCTGCATGTGGAGAGCAGCTGGAGAGAGCTGAAACACCATTTAAGAAGCACACGCTCAGGAAACACGTCTTTTGTTAAATACACCTTCGCTCTTCAATGAACTGTGGAGTATGCCTCTGTTCCCATGCAGGTTCTGCGAGCACCACCCCAAGTAGGACTACTCAACCAACCACAGTTTATAAGGTCCCCCCCAAACATTTTGTTTACGCTAATCTATAGTTTTTAAATTTCCAGACTACACAGAAGTGGTGGGTTAACACTCCAGCACAGTTCTGGACTTCAGGCATTCCAAATAAACGGTGGGTAACGACACCACAGCGCAGCAGCAACTACGAGCGTGAAAGGGCCACACAACAGGAGGCGTTTGTCTCGGCAAATGTTTGGGCACTGTGTGAAGAGAAGGTACCTACAACTCTAGGAACTTATGACCATGGACGTACAGCAAGCAGGCAGGGTAAACAAATGCTTCCTAATCAAAATCTCTACCACTGGTTTCTTTAACAGTCGTTTGTAGCAGTTAGCCACCACCTGGCAGGGTGGCAGAAGTCAGGACCCTGAACACCGACCACGGGGACTGCATGTAACTCCAGACCTGCTGAGCCAAGGGACTGACCACTGGGTGAGGGTGCAGGCTGGGTCAGGGCAGCAACTTAAGAGTTTGGAGGGAACCCCGTTTCTAGACCCCTAGAGACTGATGCATACTCCAAAGGGAAAAAGAACAGCCTCAAAATAACACTTTCAAAAGTTTTCTCTTAGTAAATGGGACATTGGAAGATCACGAGAGTTGCCCCTAGTGCAGGCGGTGAAGAGAAGGCAGGTAGCCGGGCTTGAGGAGGCTGTGATGAATTCTTCCACGCCTCCCTCAGGTGCAAAAACACCCTTGGCTCTGCCCTTTGCTACCCCATCGTTCTGCCTTGCTCCAGCAAAGTAGCAGTGGGAAGATAAGGAGGGGCTGAAATTGCAGCTCAGAGGAAGACCTCTCAGACCAGGATCCCTTCAGCTTCTCCAGGGTTAGCGCCAGCATCTTTCCAGCTTGATTCATGAACACTCCCTGTCACCTGCTTCTTCCAGACAGTGTATGCATGGAGGACCAATTCAGTCTGCAGAACACACCTGGCTTTCCACAGGGGATCAGAAAGAGGAGAAAGGGGTGATTCCCTCTGAGGAAAGGTGGAGGTTTGCAGTCCAAAGTGGACCCTAAGAAATCATCTGAGTCTCAAGTACCGAGCAAAACAAGGAACATCCCAAGGAGTCTTTTGCTACCAGGTTATCAGGGAAGTTAAAAGCATCGAGTATGCTCAATCAAAAACCCTCTGCAGGTACCAAGTATGAAGAAGACAACCTGCTCCCCAGAAAACGCACAGTATTTGACCCAACAAAGGTACCCAAAGCTCCCAAAATAGCTTTCTCTGTGTAACTACCAGGTCAGCCTTCTGTTCTAGTACCAAAGTCTCTGAGATGTAGGACCCCTGCTGAAACCTGACCTGAGCCAGAGAGAAAAAGATGACGCAAGACCTGTGAAGCACTTAGCGTCTGTTTTCCACCGTGAAAGATTCCTATGAGACGTGACAGAAATTCTGAGGGCTGGAAAGCATCTAAATACGAGGGTCTGACGATGTAAAACTCATTCCCAGTGAGGTGTTGCCGGTCAGATGCTGGAATACAGTGGCCTCTACAGATCAGGAGGTGCTGAGTCAAAGGGGTGCCACAGGAGACAAAACAGTCGCCAGGAACAAGCACGTAAGTGCACACTTGGAAGCTTTCACCCTCTGCTGCTTGATCTTGTGTTTCAAAAAGGGAAGAATAATTACAGTTCCACAACCCTCCCTAGCAGTTGCTCCATAAATACTAAGATAAAAGGGGACGATGTAACCACGAGCCCTTCAGCATTTGCTTCTTGAGCTATTGGTGCAGCAACACAGGGCTACGGAAGCAGTAGGTCTGGACACTGCTCCGTGTGCCAAGGAATTCACGGTGCGTTTCACGTGAGAGGCCACTAGCCTTCACGGAACCGTCCTAGAAACACGTGTGATGCTGATACACGAGGAACCGCTTGCAGAAGGAAATCATGATGGAATCACCTCAAGTATAAACCGTTTATTCTCCTGTGGAGCTTAAGAAAGATGAAATAATGAACTCAGTGAAACTGGGTTCAGTCCAGGTACATCAACACTCTGACCATCGTCAAGCTTGTGCCTTAGTTTATCCACTTCAGAACGAAACACCCTCAGGAACGTTGTAGGACTGCGGTTCTTTACTGGCTGTGACCATTGTCAAGAACCTCGAGGGAAAAAATAGATCACACTACCGGTCGTACGCCTTTAATATCGTATCGTCTTGTTAATAGAGATTTGCTTGGTGATGTGAATAGCTTTAGCGACACAAAGAGCCAAGGAACATGCTAAAGTGTAAACAGGTTGAATTTCTTGCTGCTTTGCTCAATGAGTTCAGGAAAATTCAGCGACCCTTGCCACTGACAAAGGACAATCTTGAAGGCAATGGTATAAATGAAAATGCAGCAGCAAACCGTGAGCTCCCAGTGCTGTGCTGCAGCCAGTGAGTACAACATATGAGGGGAGCTCAAAGTAACAGTGCAAAGGCAACGCTACTCCTCTGAGTATGGTCCTCTGACAGGACCATAAAATAATGCAAGGTTAGCTCTGGTCTGAGTATTTCAAAACTAGTGTCGAAAGACCTCACATTCAGAAAAAGCTGTAAAATTCTGAATTATGGAAGATGCCAGAGAAGTTCTCCCCGCAGGCTCTACCCAGAACAATATGAAAGGGTGACCTGATCGAGTAATACAGGTACTTGCAATAAATTTCTGATAAAAGAATAATGATGATGATAATTTGGAAGAAAAAAAGCACATGACACAGAAAAACAGCTATTACAGTTTGGTCTTAAAATGTATGGATGCATATTTTTTAGTACTAGACCGTGCTTCTAGAGGTGACACCCTGGTTTTAGTTGTTCTGGGCCTTCAGAAGGAGAAAAGTCAGAGGAATGACATTGTCATAGGATCATAGAATCATAGGATCATAGAATTCTATGATTCTATGGCGTTAGCTTTCATTCATACTAACCAGAGCTTTAAGAACTGCAATTTGCTCATCGTCATTCTACCTGTTAGCTGATTAGCAATTCTGCTTGCCATGGCATTAAAAATAGAGAATCATAATGAAAAAGAGAAAGGCTATATTGGCTTGTAATGGTTTGACTAAAATCACAGAATCACAGAATTACCAGGGTTGGAAGAGACCTCACAGAGCATCAAGTCCAACCCGTTACCACAGAGCTCAAGGCTAGACCATGGCACCAAGTGCCACGTCCAATCCCGCCTTGAACAGCTCCAGGGACAGCGACTCCACCACCTCGCTGGGGCAGACCATTCCAGTGGCCAATGACTCTCTCAGTGAAGAACTTTCTCCTCACCTCAAGCCTAAATTTCTCCTGGCGTAGCTTGAGGAAAAAGCTTTCACTGCTTTTACGCCCTCTTAAAAACCTGAATAGCTCTGGGCCTTAGTGGGACAACTGGAAGCAGAAGAGAATTGACATTCTGGGCTGTCTGGTACAGTGGTGAAATCATCTGTGTTCCTGGTTGGACAGAATTTGGCCCAAATCTTGAAATAAGGTGCTTGTCTCACCTTCTTTTGTTGGTGCCTCAAGACTATATTCTGAAGAGCTGGTCTTATTCTCATGCACAGTCCATTGAGCTGATCTGGACATAGCTAGCTGATGCAAATGAACTTATTCCACCCTCCTGGTAACCAGACTTCTTCATGTCCTTTTAAATTCTGCTGTTGTAGTTTTTCCTAGCCTCAGTCTGCCAAAATGTCCTCTTTTAAGACCTGAACAAGCAAAACGCACTAAAAAGTTACAGCTAAACGTGGATGCAAGAACATTTTTGGTAGTGGTTATGGAAGGGTAGCGGCTAACAGAAATAGTGGGAAGGAAAGATGAGGGCTGGGGGCTTGGGACAGGTTCTTATAAGCTAGGTCAGCTTCAGGCAGAACAGTGTGTCTGGATGTGCCATTGCACCATATGAGTGAGATAACCCAGACACAGAGGCTTCATTCTGTTCCCTAGATCCAGCTTTCCCTGAAGGGTGGATGCCCACTGAGGCTGATCTGCCTATGTGTGATAACTAACACACTAACTAGCACTCTTTTATGCCTTTATGCAATTAATTACATTTTTCTTGTCATTTGAGTAACCTTTTATTTCAGCTCCTCAGTTAATATTCATCTTCCCACAGACACATCAGTAGTGTGCTCTAATAACAGCTGAGCAGTGTGGTAAGTACCCTTGAGTCTTGTTACCATTTGAGATCTTATTGCTTAAGAAATATGGGTCCACCTTGAATGAAAATAAGAAGTTATAGCCCATTATGCTCTGCTGTGCCCTCTGTGTGCCCTTAACAGCATGTATGTGAGAAGTACTACCCACCAGTGGGTGTCCATTTTTGCCAAGGCGGTGGTTTCTTATCGAGCCCTTTCCTTTCCTTTCCTTTCATGCTCTTAATGCAGTTTGCACAGACATATCCCATTCTGGGAAAATGCACTGTCCCTTTAACTCGTGTGATACCCTACCACGTTACGGTGTAAAAGATGAGGAGGAATCACTGGGATGCTCTTGGACATGCTTTCTTTTAGTCTTCCCATATTGCCTGTGAAATACGAGCAGAGGCAGGGCACAAGGGTGCCATTTGGTTGCCTTGGCAAGCTGCATGGAAATTGGATTAATCATAAGAAATTCAATCAAATCATTTTCAGGATCTGCTTTCCCTTCTGGTGTCAGGAACATCCTTTTCTTCCTTTAGGCTTGGTTACTTGGGTGTTTATTGATCCCAGCTTCTCCTTTCCACCCGCAGAATTTTCCTGTGTAGCTGAAGCCTTGCATCACACATTTCTCGCTTCTCTTTGGTCCTTGTTCTTCCCTGGTCACTACACTGAGGAGTCAGCTGTAGCCCTTGCCTGATGCTCTAACCCATGTAGTTACCCTCTGGGACAGCTTGCCTCATATAGGGTGAGCTGTGTTAGACTAAACCTGCATACAGCCTATTCCTGGCTGCATGTCCTCACCTTTCCCTCCCACTGTATCTGAGGACATTTCCTAACCTTTATAGTCAACACCAAAATATTCATCATATTCAGGTTCAGCATTTTGCTTTCTCAGGTCTTTAAAGAGGATCTTTTGTCAGAATGAATCGAGTAGAAACTACACCGGTAGAAGTTAAGAGCAGGTGAGGAAGCATGGTCAATGGGTTACTAGGACAAGCCTTTTCACACCTGCTCAGCTATGGCCAGCTCGCTCATGTGTGGCCACCTCTTTTCTGTTGGCTTGATGACACTTCATCTCACCATTGCAGTGCCTCACGATTTTTTCTGCCTTTCTGATGAGTAGCTGTTCCTGCCAGGAGCCAACTTTCCTTGGTCTTCATGAGCACTGATCTTTGGTGGAATTTACTCCTGTAGAGGACTTTACACAGAACACTGGGGGGTAGAACATGACCAAGTTAAAAAAGTTTCTGTTGATATCACAGACCTGTTGCACTGACCTTTGCTTACAGCTCAGAGAACCAAAACCCACAGGAACAATGTTTGAATTTCCCATCAAATAGTTTTATGGGGAGCATGCAAATGTAAGTGCCATTTCCACAGCTATTGTTGACCTGGATGATTACAGTGGTTCTCTCAGCCATTGTTAATTCTTCTCAGCCTCTCTGTCATTATTCATTCCCTTTGCAGACGCCTGTGTATACTCCACCACTCTGCATCTGCTGGATTTGCAGCCTGGGTTATTAAATAGGGGTAGGTATATGGAGAGCAAATCTAATCATAGTTCTGAAAGCCTTTTTATTACTGTAAGCGGAACGGACTGCTCTCTTCTGCTTTTTTTACAACAGTAATAGCCTCCCTGTCTCCATGCTTACAAGTGACAGGTGCTTTGTGTTCTCTTGGAACATCCTTCCTTGGTAGCTTCATTTGGGCAGCTCCTACAGTGGAGGTCAACTTAAAAGTTATTTCTTGTAAAGAAAGAAAAGGGTTGGCTGTCGGGTCGGGTTGTACCAGCACCAAGGTGGTGATCGCTGACTCAGGTCTGTATGTATTCTCAGAAAATGCTGTTGAGTCTCATTTGTGCTGATACATTTCTCAGATTGTCTGGGATGACGGAATCTCAAGGCCTGATATCTTGTCTGAAGTGAGAAGAAGATCCTTGCTCTGGCAATCACTGTGAGGTCTGGAAGCATCCACCAGTCTTTTTGGCTGGTCTCCTTTGGGTAGGAACTATTTTCTCCACCTTGTTCATCACTCAAGAAGCACAATGGGTGAACTCAAGGCGAATGCTCTGTTGAAGTCTGCGACTGAAACGTTAGCTCTGTGCTTGCGTTCTTCAGTTTGAATGCAGTGTAGTCGCTTGGTTTCTAGGTCATCTCGCTAAAGATCTTGCTGTTTTGCTCTTCTTGCTCTCATGCTATTTTTGGCTAAAAGCCCCTGTTTCCTCATTTTTTTTCTGTTTATCATTACTGAGAGAACATTCTAAATACTTGGAGAGAACTCTGACATTATTTATAATGGCATAGCAGTCATAGGATACAGTACAATATGTTTTAAGGGATAAACACAATCGTGTGTAGAATTCATTCGATAGGAGAAAGAATGGCTCAGTGTGTTCTAAAGTCAGGATTTGCTTAAAAGAATTAGTTGTTATTTATGAATACTGGGAAGGCTGCTTTGGCTATTCAAAAAGATTTAAAAGTGCTGAAGTTTTGTGGATTTTTGCTTGAAACACGTACCCAAAAAGTCATCCTGGAACGATGTTCCTGGCTTGGTGTTGTTTACTTTCTGGTGTTTCAGTTAACACTCACTGAGTGCAGATAGTGCTTTATACGGGTTTTTTAGTGCCTGACACATAAAGAAGAGCGAGTAATCGCATTGTCCTTTTGGGAAGACTCCTGGCTTTGACTGTACGAACGCTCAAACAAGATACTGGCAAAATACTTCCAAACAACAAGTTGACTTTTATGAACAAGATTTATGGTGGAAAAATATAGAGGGACCATTTTTGTAATGGCTATTACTCTACATAATCTTTTCTATTTCTTAAACAGATGCAGCTGTGGACAGGCTGTGTGAGGAAGCCCCATAAACAAGCAGCTCTCATTCACTCTTAGCCCTGAACAGGGGACCTGCTCATCTACTCGGTATTGGCAAACCTGAGTAGAATTTATATTTTTGTATGGGAACCAGGTAAAGCTGAGTGGTGGCTGTGTCCAGTTGTCACAAATAACCAGGAAAGTTTTACAGTTTTGGCTGAGGCTTTCTTTTGTAATTTGATTTTAATACAAGTAAAAACAATCCTCTTGGCTGGGAGATGGGGTCTGCATTTCCTTCTCCAAAATAAAAAGTACTCTCTGAAGCCAGTGTAGGTTGTCTGTGGGTGGGTGAGCCTTAACCTTCGCCTGCAGATCCTCGTGCGACTTGCCCTTGCTTTCAGCAGACACAAAGCCCTCCCTCCCCTCAGTGTATCATCATCACTGAGTGTTCCATTTCTTTCTTATTTCCATTCCCTTTGGCTGGACCCTTTTCATAATTATTTTAATGCTATTCTCCCTTTTCAGGAAATGGAAACCAAGAGGCTTGTCACCTCTCTTAGCGGTGAGGTTTGTTTTCGGAGGGCTGCACTTTTAGGTTAAAACCACTGAAGAATGATGTTTCCTCACCAGTGTTTCTCAAGGAGATTTAATTGCAGGGATGTTAACTTATGTTAATATTAGCTTTGGCAGAAACACTCTTCCCTTATGATAAATAGAGTCTAAAATGACAGAAGAATCCAACTGACCAAACTCTATTGTTCTGTGTCTGTCAGGCTGCTGTGTTTGAAGGGAGATTTCACAGATAAGAAGTGCCCCAGTGATCTGCCATGGGGTCTGCTCAGGTATTGCTATTGTAACAGACACCAATCCATCACTGCAACTCACTCTCCTGTGGCTCCAGGCAGCTGACTGTTGAAAATTTTTCCTCAAAAAGTCAAAAACCTGAAAACTGTTATGTATTCTTATATGTCTTTATCTATCTAGCTATCTAAATCCCATACTTACATCACAATCTAAACAATCCTTTTAGCTTCCTTGGTAGTTCCTTAGACTAGTTCAACGCATCCACCAAAGGAAGTTGTTCCAGCATCACTGTACCACTGTTAGTGGAAGCATCAACAGGGATTGTCTCTGCTAAAAGAAATGCCCCTTCCTTGCCTTTGCTTGTCTTTCAGACCCAAGTGGTTGCACAGAGAGTGAAGGACTCTTTTGATATTCTGTGCTCACACAAAACCATTTGATGCAAACAGATACAGGCTCCAGGCTGCTAATGTTCTTCCCTGTCTGAGTGCAATCAGGACAAAGCCCAGGAAGACCTTAACTCTTTGGGGACTTTGCAGACTGTATAAATAGGGGAGCGAGGACTTCACTGCTGCTGTCCTGAGCAGAATGGAAGGCTGCTGGGCACTTCTTCTGTCTTCTAAGGACAATTAGAATAAACAAACTGTATTTTAAGAGCAGCAAGCAGAGTGTAAGTTCAGTGGACGACTTAAGAGCTCTTGTTTCTTGTTCTGCCCTTGGAAAGTTTCAGGAATTCAAGCCTAAAATTTAATTGTGCAAAACTGGTCTTACCTGGTAAAATTTGCACACCGTGTGCCAAGTGTGATTGACAAGACACGTGTGTGTGTTAGAAGATGGGAACTCAGAGGCATGAACACCGGAGTTCTCCAAGATCCTGCAGATGTTTCCTTTTGTTTCAGCCCAACTGCTTTCACTTACAGCTGAGCCAGAAAGAGCTTTAGCTTTACAGAAATAATATATACAGGTTTTCTCAGGAGAACTACTAGCCATTGCAGTGGAGTAAGTACTGTGTGCTCTTAATTCAATTTAGACCAAGATTATTAGGACCATTTCCATGCTGGCTGCCCCTCAGTGTTCATTTAATCAGCTTGAATTCTGATTACAGGCAGCACTGTAACCCAGCTTGTGACCTGCACTTAGCAAGTATTTTTAGAAGAGATTTGGACATCACTCATAAAATTGGATGCAGTTCTAGCTAAAAATAGGGAAGAAATGGAAGATGATAACACACCCCCACCCCCCAAACCAAATGTAATTGCTGTGTCTTAAGCTGACATCCTTTTTTGCTCACCAAATTATTCCAGACAGAGCAATGAATCAACGAATAAATTCTTACATTAGCTCGTTCAGGGCTGGGCTCCATTGTTTTGGAACTCTTGCAGTGTCCACATGAGGCATAGGGTATTTATCCTCGGAGTCATCAGCATTTGTCTTTGTTTCTCTGTCAGATTTGCTGTGTGTCATGCCTCGGGCAGCCAGAGGACACCCAAACTAGATTCCCTGAGGGCTAGATTTATGCCAAGAGTTGAGCATGCTTTTCCCATGTAGATTGCAAAAACCAGTTCCTGTACTTCCTGAATACTACAGTGCTTTATTCCCCTAGCACGTAGGTCTCTTAGCTGCCTCTAGACATCACTGCAGTTTCTGATGCTGTCCTCACAGATATTCTTAATCCTGACATGTTTTCCAGCTTTCCAAAACTCTCCTCCTTTATCAAAACTCCATTCTTCTTCACCCAATGTGTCTTAGAATCCAAAATATCTGTAGGTGTGGTATAGGGTTGCTAAAAGAAGGGGCGTCCTGTCACTTTCTCCAGCCTAGTCTTCTGTGCTACAGCGGTCTGCTTCAAGATCTGCAAACCTCCTTCTAGATAAAGAACTTTCCAGGCAGAGCAGCATGTGATGTTTGGCACTGTGTCTGCTTGTCACCGTTGTTATGAGGGATGCTTCCCTGCTTGCTCAGTGTCCCTCTGACCAGAGAAATGAACACACGTGCCTTTAGACGCCACAGTCATTTTTGTCATTTCAGCTGCTTTATTTATAACTGGGCAGTCTGTACTTCAGGAACAGGTTTTACTGGGAAATGCAAGGTATACATGCCCAGCTGAAGGGCTGAGAAACAAAAGGAAGTTCAAGGAGGACCTCTTTACTGTGGCACTTGTTCCTCCTTCTCAGTGTGTAGCTGCTTTTCTAACCTTTTGCTGAGAGCATTTATCATAATCCAAATGAGTTATGTCCTTGGCTCCATCACTTAGTTCCTCCCCCTCCATCCAAAGTATTATGCCAAAAGGACTCCTAAGGCTTTCTGTTGTCCCGTGTGGCTTCCTGCAGATCTCTGGGATATAATTTATGTCATCCAATGCTTATCAGCTTTCCTTAGTTTGCAATGTCCAGCTGTGCACTACGGGACAACGCTTCATCCTTTGAGCATTTACCTTACCCATCCCCACCCACCTCCGCAGGACATCTCACCAGAGCATTTGTGGCAGGAGTGTCAGTCTTGTCTTCCTGGGATGAGAATAGCTAGATAACTATTTATTGGGTTTTTTTCTGTTCAGGTCTTCATAGCATGAAGCTCTTCCTTCATGCACTAAACTCTACCGAAACAAAACAATTCCTTTCCTACTTGGTGATTTGTTTCTTGGTCACAACTTTGCCTTCGGGGTGTCATTTGAGATTTTTAAATATATTTTTTCTAATTCCCAAACATCCTTATGTGTATGACCGGTGGTGTGTCCTGGAGGGATGTTTTTCCATATATTTTATGTTGTCTTGTTGTTTTTTCTTTCCTGGAGATAGTTTTATGCTGTTACAACTCTCAAAGGTTTGTGATTTAAAATCATGTGCATAGAACGGACTGCGAGAGAATGAATTAATGCAATCGCCTCCAAGTTGTTCAGCAGCAAAGCCAGAGCAGTAGAGGGGCTGGGTTCTGTTTATTCACACTCTAAACCAGCTCTCTCAATATACTTCCTTAATTTGTTTAATACAGCATGGATGGGCCTCACGTAGCTGAATTACCCACAGGGAAAAGCATTCCTGGCGTGCTGGTAGCTCTGCAGGAGCACAGCCTAATAAGTGGCTGTGTTACAGCTTGTAATTTTAAAGTTGAATATGCATATAATTTGTTGCTGGATCCAATTCTGGGGAAGATTTTTCTCTAATTTAAAAACCTGTTCATTTTACCAGGAATGCCCACTACACGTTAGGACTGGGGAATCGATTTTCCAGGGCATACTGCTCGGCAGTAGGCTAGAGTGGCTAATGGGTGAGTGCAGCACTTCAGACAAGTGGGAGTAGTTCCAAAGCAGGGCAGTCTCTTTTTCTCTTTAGCAGTCAAGCTTTAATAGCTACTTCTGCACGTCTGGGCTGAGGTATGCCAGAGTGACACCTTCTCCTCCATTTCGAGAGCAAATACATCTTCAAACAGACTATTATTTAATTGCTGAAACTCACAGTGAAGGGTATGATGCATAAGGTTGTCCTTTGAATAATACAGCTTGTTACTAATGAGATTGTGCTTTGAGCGTAAGTGTGGTGTGCAGCGATAACCTGGCACAGCACAAAGAAGCAGGATCCACAGTGTGGCTGAAAACTTACAGACTCAGCTGAGCAGAAAATTCAGTGTCGATGTGCCAGCCTCGGTTTAAGGGTTAAAAGCATTGCTGGGAGAGCTGAGGAGTGAGTTTGTCATCTCAGTGCTACAGCAGAACTGAATGAAGTCTTTGTCTATTAAATAAATGAGCTATCCAGACATCAGGTTTGTTGCTCAGTGCATGTAGTATGGTCCTAACATGCCAGACATCGAAATTCCCCATGCACAGTGATTTGTAAGCTTTAGGAAAATGCTGCAATGCTTCACTCTGTAAATGGGGGTGTGTGTGTGTAAAACTCTTTAAAAAAATGTCCTTTATAAACGCATTTTAGGGGCCTTAGCTATAACAAAAGTTATATAAATCTTTTGGGCAGCTTACCCACCTTCAGACTCGTTGTTAATGCCAGAGGTTAGTGTCATCGCTGTCTGATGTTTACCTTAGCTTCTCATAAATTGGGTGCTTCTCACTCCTGGATTCACATAACCACGTGCCCCTTTCTGCTCTTGACTGTTGTTAATGTTTTTTAAAGTTTAAAAAACAGAGAACAAAGGTAAAAAATAAAATCCACACAAATCGGATTCAGTAGCAGCCTCGAGTAGTGTTTTAGCTGAAGGGGTAAGAACTTAGCTGTAACACATAGCAGAGGAAAGCAAGGATAGTGGGAGTGAGTGGAGCAGCATTGCCTCTGGTGCCAGCTGTGTCTCTGCTGTTCTGTGTTGGACAAAGATTTGCCTCAGCTTCACAGCCTGCAGGATCTCTTGCTGAGATAAACGACAGGATAAAGAGGAGCCACATATACTGTTCTGATAAAGAGAACAGCATTTTTTGGCTTTAGAAGGTAAAAGCTACTGAATTTTGTATCTCTGTTGTTCCTGTCCTTGCTTCGGAGATGCACACTGGAATCTCCTATGCCCAGGTGCAGCTAATATTTTTCAAAATTAGAGGCTACCAAACTTTAGGCTTAACTGATTACAAGCAAGACAGCTAATGCCAGAAAACAAGATGTTCAGCTCTTATCATCAAAACCAGACTCCAAGTCAGCATCACCTTCTTTACCTATAATATATTATATATATATATTATATATACATATATATACATATATAATATATATACATAATATATATGTATAATATACATATATATACATATATATACATATATATAATTCTCACAGCAATAAAATGTGAAAGGAGGTGTCGGCTAGGTTGAAGAGGATAAATTTTACTCTAGCACTGTATATGGGTATCTTAAGTTACTCATGAATTCTCTGGCAGTATCTCTGAAAGACATAACTTTGAAGGTTCAGTGACAAATGGTATGAAAGACAAAGAGGAATTGTGTTGAAACTCGAAGAAGTTCAGATAACTTTTGGCATGGTACCAAAATACAGGAGCAGAGGATTTGACTTGGACAGTCATCGGCTATGTGACAGTCAGTTCATGGACAATGTGAGTAAGCCATGCATCACAAAGAGGTGTAAGAACGCGAGTAAGGAATATTTCTGGTCTCAGGATTTGGACACTTGTATTTGATCTGGCAAAACTTGCCAATGTGCCTGCAGCCTCCAAACTAGCCAGACCTAAACTCCAGAGTCTGTTCAAGCTTAGCCCAAAGAATTTGACCCCGATTCAGTTTAAAGCAATCTGTCTCATCTCCTTCACTGTTTGTTCTTGTCCTGCTTAGAAGCATATTGCACTGCTGTTATCAAAAAGATTCCTCTGACTGCATTGGAGTGACTGAAGGGGTTTTTCCGATCTATGAGCCCGTCTTCTTTGCTGTCCTTATTCAATCAATCTGCCATAAGAGGCAATATCAGCAAAATGTTGCACACTGTGCTATGTACTGTCTATTTAGACATCTAGCTTTGGTTAGGTCCTCAGGAAAAAGAGTTGTTTGGGTACTTTGGAAAGTTGTCTGTATATCTAGACTGAAATCTTGACAGGGACAACATAACACAGCAGCGGCACTTCATGCAAGAAGACCTAAACCAGGGAATGAAATGAAGTGTTTTGTCTTTTCGTAGATGGGCCAGTAATGGTCAACATTGGCTGTGGTATTTTAAGGGATGGTCAGAAAGTGCCTGCCATACTCACATGGTGGAAAACAATCCTTCTTGCTTCTCAGTCATTTCTTACCCTCTCTTTGCTTGAGCCAGCACTCCTGAGTTGAGTCCAAGTACTGCAATGCAAAAGACACTGGCTCCAGCCGTGTCCTTCTTCATGCAACTCTCCTCTGGTAAGCATGACTCTGAATGAGCTGGATTTGGTCTGTTGGTTTGGTAATTCATGCTTACAGTGATCCATGCTGTTGGCTTCCTCATCTCTTTCCTTTGACGACCATCAGGTTGCCTCCAGATGTTCCTGCGTTTCAGTTTGTCCTCCTCCCAGCTCTGCATCGCTGGTATGCTACAAATTTAAACGTGTTAAGTGCAGGACAGAATATGTGGCTTGGATTTGTTATGTTGACCAAAACGTTATGGCTTGGTCCCTCTGTGCAGTTCAGATAGTCAGTGCCGAATTTGCCACCAGAAGACCAAATACAATTCCCCTTGTGGAGAGAAGGGGAAAGAAAAACGTGCATTCCCAGCAGAACTAACTCCTGTGCCAGTTGTGTGTGTCCGACAAGTTATGAAGATAAAACTCTGCAAGAGGAGCAAGAGATCTGTTTGAAACCTTTCACTCATGACGCTCACTCACAGGTCTCATCTGACTGATGCCAGAGTGGAGCACTGCAACCACTATGGAGAGCAGTTGACTAGTTTCCCCCTTTTCACTTCTTTAGTTTATCTAATTTATATTATATTAGACCATATCACCAAGAAAGAACCTTGCTTTTGTAACTGAATTGGCAGGTGAGTTTGTGTGGTTTGGGTTGCTTGTCTTGCATAAGGGACTCTGTTGAAAATTCAAATTAAAGTGAAATGCTTAGGAACTGTCTAACCAGATTGTTAATCTTTGTGTCCTGGCATGAAGGACTCCGGCACGACGAGAAATTATTCTTGTTTCTGAATTAAATCAGTGTTTTCCAAGGCCCTGTTTGCTACGTTCTGCAGCCCGTCCTGAGCTGGGGACTGGCAAAGCTAAACACGGGAATTAAAAAGGCACTTGTAAATGTGCAGTTGTTGAGTGGTGCAAGGGTATTATTCATCCTGTTTATGGCAGTCATTCTGATCTGGTGGCACTGAATACAAATAGCTTAAAGTCTATTAATATTTATTTAGGTGTTCTTGCTTGGAGCTACTACCTCTGTGAAGTGCTAATTCTTTCCTCATGTGCTTGTCACATGTTCTTCTCAGCAGCAGAGAGGGAATCTTGCAGCTGCGTTTTGCTTCAAGCTGAAAACTCTCAGTGGTTATGAGAATGGAACATGCTGCCCATGGAGGTAGTGGAGGCATCATCCCTCAAGATGTTCAAAAAATGGGTAGACACGGTGTTTCAGGAGATGGTTTTGTTGTTAGGGGTTGTAGGGTGGGTGGTTGGACTTGATGATCTTTAAGATCTTTTCCGATCTAGATGATTCTGTGATCCTATGATTCTACTAGATATGAAAACATGGAATAGCCTGAAGTGCAAGTCACAGAATAAAAACTTTCATGTGTCCAAACCCGTAGGTGAGTTCCTCCAAAGGCTGGGCACAAAGGAGAGAGGCAGGTCCCAAAGAAAGTTAGACAGGTGACAATGTAGCTTCTAAGAAGAGCTTATGGTTCACAGAATCACAGAATCATCATGGCTGGAAAGACAGGAAGATGCAGCATCTGTCTTTACCTGCAGGTATCCTGGAAATACAGACACTGTCTTACTCAGAGGACAGTCCAACCTTTGTCCTAGTATCTAACTGCTAGACCAGATCCCTAAGCGTCGCGTCCACTCGTTCCTTAAACACATCCAGGGACGGTGACAAACAGGTGACAACCCAGGTTGTTTGGGTTCGTCTGGGTTTGCCCGGGGTAGTGTCAGTATCACAAGCATCTTACATCTCATGGAAGGAGAGGACTTGGCAGGTCAACTTTACCAACCTTACGGCCAACAGCATTCTATTAAGTGCTAGATAAAAGTTGTACAAAACTGGTGTCATTTGTATTTTAAAACCTGACAGTTTCTTTGAGCGCACTTCTGGTACACAACCTGGTCCAGCAGCTGCTTCACCTGAGTTGCTTGTGTGAAGGACTGTGGGTGCTGAATATTGCCTGAGGAGATGGGTGTGACTTGGGTGAAGGGGAGACGCTAATAGAAGAAGAGCTGCAGGTAACAACTGTCACAAGACAGGCTGTGATGACAATGCTAACAAACCATACTGGAGCCAAGAATAGCAAATAAGAGTGAAATAAAACCATTTTGTCAATTTTGATCTCGACAATCTGTAGTGTAGTTCTTATTTTTACAGAATTCTAATCAAAATGCACAAAGAAAAGCACCAACTGGTTTTGACCCTACATTTTATTATATACACATGCTGTATTTTGTGTTGGAGACTTCTGCTGCTGGTTGATAACCGAATAAAATACTTTCTTTTCAGAAGAAGTCACATTTTACAGTTATTTACGAGACTCCTGCTTCACACTTTGGTGTGAGGTCTGTGGTTTCTAGTCTAGACCATTAAAGTGTGAAATATCTGTTTATTTATGTATCTCCTAGGTGATTATGGCTGGCTTGGATGAATGCATAAATCAAACAGTGGTTTGGCATAAATCTTTCTTTTTTAAAATGCAAATACTCCTATGAGCATAGTTGACTAAAGAAAAATCTTCCAATACTGCACCATTGGATCTTAATGCTGTTGCATTGCAATGCCTTAGGGAGTGATAATCTGGATGGGTAAGCATTAATCATTCCTCACTGGACCAGCTTTCTAGAAGCAGATATAGCAGCAGTGAAGGGTAACTGCATTGGGCTGAAGCAGTGAGTGGAGCCAACAGATTCAGCGAATTGGTCTTCCTTCCTACCCAACCCTTAGAGATAAATCTGGGGGGCTATGTCCACTTCTGGGTCCCTAGTACAGAAAGGCATCAATAAAATGGATCACGTTAAGCAGAGGATCACCAAGATGATCAGGGTTTGCACACTTGACGTCTGAGAAGAGGTTTCTTGATTGGGAGTTGGTCAGCATGGAGAGTGAAATCAACGTGGGTTTTGCTACTGTCTACAGCTGCCTAGTGTGAGATGATGGAGGAGACGTAGTTGAAGACAGCAGGGCAGAGCACAAGGAGAGCAAGCAACAGTGAGACAGCAGAGCAGGGAAAATTCCACCTTGATACAAGAAAAAAAGTGTTCCAGGTAAGATTCATGAAGTTCTGTAACAGGACTCCAGTGACTGGAGCAATATGACCCCACTTTGATGCTGCAATTGCTTTGAGGGTGGAGGATAGAGCAGATCTCTGCAGACCACAGAATCACATAACATTAGGGATTGGATGCCTTTCAGCTGATATTATTTCACTACTGCAGCCTCTGTGGAATGATGGACATAGATTCATGCAATTTCAGAAATTCTGTTAATTAACCAGTCCTACATTTTAGGCATTTTTAGAAGGAATATATAAAAAAAAAAGGGTAAATTGAAGATTATTTCTGGTTATGCAAAGTAAAATACTGTCACTTGGCAACTTCCTCACTTTTTATTTTGCTGGTAATAAGGTAAATTATTTTGTTTGTGGAGCACCAATTCCATATGGTGAGGCACAGTGTTTGCACAGGGAGGTACAATACCGGATATGTTATGCCTCTATGGCACCAGATGCTCTTTTTTTCTGGAGAATCGTAGGGAAATACAATTGGGTACAAAGCCAGTTGATACAGCAAGATAGAAAACACTGTTTTTATCCATTTGAAAATAAATCTGCCTTTTTCAAGTTAGCACACATCACCAACAAGAAAAGGAATCGTCCCGTATTAATGTGAAGAAAATTATCTTCTAATGAGATAACAAGTTGTTCCAGGAGCTACGGAACTGATTAGATTATCTGGGGTTTTAGAAGATATCAATGTAAAGGAACATTTGCTCAGAGCATTCATGCTGTTTTTATCCCATGCACACTTCCAGGGTCTTTATTCTTGCTAGCACCTTTCATTTAATGTGGGCAATGGTAGAAGCTTTATTTCAGATGCGTATGGGGAAATCTACAGGACCATAATGGGCTGTCAGATGATCTGTCATGTTTGGTTGAAAGGACAAGTTTTAAAACAGACAAGAAGATGGATATACCTATCCAGTCTGATCATTTAGGCAACATTTCCATAGGAAACGTGGTTAAAAATGTCTTAGGAATCCAAACTATTATTTCCTATGTGAATAGTCTTCCTAGTTAGCAATGAAGTGCAAAATTTGGGATGAAGGTTCTGTTAATGCATAGAACTTAATTGAAAGAAAATTCAAAGAAGGAAAACAACTAAAATGACTTTGAAGTCAAGCTCCCAGTTTAGTAATTTGTCATCTTATAAATGTATTTTTGCTAAATTGAGTTGAAATTAAGACAAAGGAAAACCAGTTTGATGCTCTGTGGATTTCTTTTCTGTCAGCTTGAAAAACCTCGTAAATAAACTAAGGAAGATTGCTGTGACCTGATTTTGGGGCACATCAGTCATGATTTTTCTACTCTCATTTTAGATCTGTGCCAAGCACAGTGGCATGGGTGCTTCACAGCATCAGATCATCAAGTTATTTTACAGGTCTGTAATCTTAGTGTGCAATTAAACTCACCTAGCATCACCTAACTTAACATTCAGCATTCAGTGCAAAACTTGTCCTTTTAGACTGCTTTTAGTGAATGAATAGAAAGGCAGGAACCTGCAGGATTGATGTCTAATACAAATGGAAAGAATCTACCATCTTTCTCCAGTGACAGTAGAGGTGGACTAAACAGCCTCCTATGAGCAGAAATCCTTCAGACACTTAAGGCTGAGTGAGATGAGTACTACCTTTATTGATCCAAATCTCACTTTTGTCTCTCTTCTGAGCATCAGAAATCTGCTGCTTGTGTTTTATTCTTCAGACCCATAACCCGTGCGGAAGCAAAACCAATGTGACATTTTACCTCTGGAGATAAAAACATACATACCCAGTGCCTCTCTGTGTGCCTTCCACAGTGACCTCAGACCTCAGGCTTTTTAATCTAATAATTTTTCAGCTGTCAGAAGAGACAATATGTGACTGTTGTCTCTTGCACATAGGAAATCCCAGTCTATTCATTGTCTGGTTATGTGTTTAAGTGCTGTAATTACCACTTGGTGTGCTGATGATAATGAACGTTTTATGGTCTGTTTTCTTCTTGATGGAGTACTTTAGCAAAAACAACCTTCCCATAACTGATTGTCCTTTCAAGAGGAGCACAGTGGTTACTCTCTGGAACCGTTCAAAGTTTCTGGAGAAAAAGGAACCCTGCGCAAACCAGCATTCTTCTGATATTTTTATTACTATTTGAGACTTTGAGACTTATTTTTCAAAAGCAAAAGAATATAAGGATCAGAAGTGAGAGTATGATAATTCACAGAATCACAGAATCACAGAATCATCATGGCTGGAAAGGACCTCCAGGGTCATCGAGTCCAACCTTTATCCT
>JAOXOE010026511.1:0-21460 GCA_028565055.1 Phoeniculus purpureus
CCACAAAGATGTTGAACAAGACTGGTCCCAGGACTGATCCCTGAGGGACTCTGCTTGTCACTGGCCTCCACTTGGACGTGGACCCATTGACAGCCATTCTTTGAGTGCAGCCATCAAGCCAATTCTTTACCCATCTAGTGGTCCACCATATCATTGCTGGATTGTGCTTAGGGAGAACAGTTTTCAAAATTTAACATCCTGCACCAACGATTCAGGACCTTTTCCCTCACTGTGCCAGCCTGAGCTGAGTTATTACAAACCAAGGTGTTATCAAATGTCTTTATGATCATGTCTGGGTGTCATAGAATCATAGAATGGCTTGGGTTGGAAGGGACCTCAAGATCTTCTAGTCCAGGTAATGGTGAGCCAGGATGTGCATCAGTAAAATGTTCCTTGTATCAGAAGAACTGAAAGACTGTGGCAAGAACAACCCCAGGGGCAAGTATAGGTTGGGGATTGACATTCTGGAGACCAGCACAGGACAAAAGCACCTGGACATGTTCTCTTGTGACTGGATCTAGAGGATCCTGCTGTGGCAGACGGATTGGACTCGATGACGTTTTGAGGTCCCTTCCAATCCCTAATGTTCTGTGATTCTGTGAAATAACGAGACGGGTGAAGTCTTCAGTGATGTTCTGGATGACAGCTGAAAGGGAGTCAGCACTTTCAATGTGACGATCCCAGCAGTCTCTTGAATTCATCCATGAATAAATGATTGAATATCTGAATTAAAATAACCTCATGCAAATAGATCTAGAATCAAGGTTAATGAGCTGAATGTACTAGAGACAGAAATTTTTGGGTTGCAGTGTGGTGGATTCAAGCTTTTGATGCAGAATACACAAAAATCACATTTGATTTCAATGGGGTTTTTTGGTGGCCATCGTTTTGTTGGTAACAGGGGTAGGTTGTTTCATTCATTGTGGAGTCTCCCTCTCTGGAGACATTTAAAACCCACCTGGACATGTTCCTGTGTGACTGGATCTAGGGGATCCTGCTCTGGCAGGGGGATTGGACTGGATGATCTTTTGAGGTCCCTCCTAGTCCCTAGTGTTCTGTGATTCTGTGGTTCCTGTTCCTTTCTCATGATTATACTGATGAGAAGTGCAGCAGTCTGCAGCTTCATAAATACTTCAAGTGTGTGTTTATTATGGGAGTGCATCACCAGCTTCTGCCTCCTCTTGCAGAAGTGCAGGGCACCCGTGCAATCTGGAGCTGATCAAAGCAAGTGTGTTGAGGTGCTGCATGCTTCTTGGCCAGTAATGGCCCTGACTTCGTCCTTTCCCGGCTGGGTTTGTGTTGCAGGTGGATGTGATGAAGAACGCGTACAACCAAGGCCTCGAATGCGACCATGAGGAGGAGAACGGAGATGATGGCATCTCCCCGAAAGATGTTGGCCATAACATCTATATTCTGGCACATCAGGTATGTACAGGTTGTTGTGGGACTGCTGCCAGAAGCGTGTTGGACACAAAGCCTGTCTGATCAAAAAGGGGTTTTTTCCCCTGGGTGTTTTTACAGCCACTCACCTTGCATTTGTGTGACAGAGGACGTGTGTGTCTTCCCCATAGCTTGGCACCCGTGTCAAGCCCCATAGCAAAATAAAGCCATGGAAAAGCAGGGAAGATGGGTAGATGGTTGGACTTGATGATCCCAGAGGTCTTTTCCAATCTGAATGATTCTATCCTATTCTGTTCTATTTCTTTCTATTCCATTGTATTCTAGTCTGTTCCTTTCTAGTCCATTCCATCCCTTTCTATTCTATTCTATTCTGTTCTGTTCTATTCCGTTCTATTCCGTTCGATTCCATCCCATCCCTTTCGATTCCATCCCATCCCTTTCGATTCCATCCCATCCCTTTCGATTCCATCCCATCCCTTTCTATTCCATTTCTAGTCTATTCCTTTCTATTCCATTCTATTCCATTCTTTTCTATTCTATTCCATCCCATCCCATGCTAGTCTAGTCTATTTCTATTCTATTTCTGTTCTGTTCCATTCTATCCCATCCCTTTCTGTTCCGTTCTATTCTATTCTATGAAATGTGAGGTGTCTCCTCAGGTAGTGAAGAGCTATGGTTCTTGGCACAGGACTGCCAATCTTTGACCCCAAACTCTCCCTGTGTGTGCCCTTTGGCTTGCCCTAGAACGGGCAGCACACAGTCCCAGTCCCTTCTCAGTAAGGCCATTGTTTCTGTGGTCCATTGCTGACTCTAGGTTCCAAACACCATTTACACTTTCTGTATCAGAGCAGCTTTTTGGTGGCTGGGCCTTCCCCTTGGCTTTACTGACCTAATTTACGTCGATCGACCTCATTAATGTTTATAGACCTCATTCATGTTGATAAATATGTGAAGGGTGGGTGTCAGGAGGGTGGAGCCAGGCTCTGCTCAGTGGCATCTAGTGACAGGACAAGGGGCAGTAGGTGTGAGCTGGAACAGTGGAGCTTCCACATCAATCTGAGAAGGAGCTGCTTCCCAGTGAGGGTACCAGAACCCTGGAAGGGGGTATCCAGGGGGGTTGTGGAGTCTCCTTTGAAGATGTTTAAAACTCACCTGGATATGTTCCTGTGCGACTTGGATCTAGATGGTCCTGCTGTAGCAGGGGGATTGAACTAGATGACCTCTGGAGGTCCCTTCCAGTCCCTGATGTTCTGTGGTCCTTATTGCTGCACAGTTACCTGGTGTTGTTTTCTACAACAAGTGTCTCTTCAGTCACTCTTCTGACGCTTGTGACCACTCACTCTGATTGCAGCTCTGAAGTCCCCATGTAACAGCAGAATCAAGACCAGGACTTCCCCTTTTTGCTGTTACAGACTCAAACACGGAGCGTTTATTTTGGGGAGCTCAGACTTTCAGTTTTTGTCATTGCACTCTGCAGGGCAGTGGGGGGTTCTGCATTTTGCCACCACGAACATCCTTCCTTACCCTTCCTGTGGTTGGCTTTACCAGAAGAGAAAGGCATTCTTGTAAGCGTCTGACCCGTGGTGCATAGGAAGCTATAAATATGTCACAGCCGAGGCAGAGATTTCTGTTACTGGATCTCCTTGACAGGCTCCCAGCCCCCATCTCGAAAGCGTTTGCTGGAACACACGTGCACACGTGTGTGTGTGTGTGTGCACCCCTACAGCACCCCCTGTCAAAGGCTGTAACACCCGAGACAAAACCCAACCCGTTAATTTACTTAATGATTTTAGTTAAGGTGCTAATGGACTGACACAAAACCAAAACCACTTAGAAATTGCAGGCAAAACTGGAATGAACTGGATTTGGGGGAAAAAGCCTAGGTGTTTGATTCGCCCTGCAGCCAGCCTCATCTCGGGTAGGGTGTCCCTGCCCATGGAACTGGAAGATCCTGTGCTCCCTTCCCGCCCTGACTGATTCTATGATTCTATAAAGCCTGTGTTGTAGGTGCTTGGAACTTCTAGAAAGCACTATGGATCTGTTCCCGTGTGACTCGGTCTGGGTGATCCTGCTGTGGCAGGGGGGTTGGACTGGATGATCTTTCGAGGTCCCTTACAGTCCCTAATGATTCTATGATTCTATGATTATATGATTCATATACAGACTTCACCCCAGATAGAAACCCCACAGTGTCTTGAGACATCCTCCGTCAGGTTCCCAAAGCTATTGCTAGAGTATGGGGGTACTGACCTAGCACCTCACCCCTGTCATGTTCTGTCCTCTCAGACTAGCGAAGCATTTATTCTGCTGCTCAGCTTGAAGCATCAGGTTGAGAAAGGTTCTCCTCCCCCTCTACTCTGCCCTGCTGAGACCACACCTGGAATATTGTGTCCAGTTCTGGGCCCTTCAGTTCCAGAGGGACACAGAGCTGCTGGAGAGAGTCCAGCACAGAGCCACAGAGATGATGAAGGAAGTAGAACACCTCCCTTGTGAGGAAAGGCTGAGGCAATGGGTCTCTAGCTTGGAGAAATGAGACTGAATGGTGACCTCATAAATGTTGATAAATATGTGAAGGGTGGGTGTCAGGAGGATGGAGCCAGGCTCTGCTCAGTGGCATCTAGTGATAGGACAAGGGGCAGTGGGTGTGAGCTTGAACAGAGGAAGGTCCACATCAATATTAGAAGGAACTGCTTCCCAGTGAGGGTGCCAGAGCACTGGAAGGAGCTGCCCAGGGGGGTTGTGGAGTCTCCTTCTCTGGAGACATTTAAAACTCTTCTGGCCATGTTCCTGTGTGACTGGATCTAGGTGATCCTGCTGTGGCAGGGGGGTTGGACTGGATCTTTCAAGGTCCCTTCCAATCCCTGATGTTCTGTGATAAGGATGCTCCCTTTCAGCTGGATGGGTAGTAGTTTTCAAGGTAAAGCATGTCATTCTTCCCAGGCTTTGCTGAGGTTTGCAGTTTGGGGTTTTGGGGTTTATTTCCTACCTCTCCTTAACAGAGAAACTTGCTGACAACAGTGCCAAAACAAAGGGCTAATGGGGAGCAGTCCCAGGACTGAGACTGTCAGGGCACTCCTATCCTTGGCTGCCAGTCCTGAGACTTCTCCTAGCACCTTCATGCTCCACATGCTGTTGTGTAGTTCCCATCTGTGATGAGACAGGCTGTGGCATCCAAATGACACTGGCTAATTAAATGTCAGCAGAGTCAGAAGCTGTCGCAAGGCTTTTACACTTAGGTTGCCAAGACAGACACACGAGCCGACGCCGCGCATCGCCCTCCCTGCAGCTCGTTAGGATGCTGTGTAAGTCTAGGTTTAGCCAGCTAAAGACACAGTGTAGAGGCTGCCACGAGGGCTCATGACTCTCCGTTGCTGAGTACGAGGGGATGATCACTTCCCCTCTCCTGCTGGCCGCACTAACAAGCACCTGAAAGATTCAACAAATGCCTGTAGCCGCCGTTAGGTCTCAAGTGAAAGCCTTGGCAGCTTGTCCTGCAATGTTTCCTTCTCTTTTCCTCCTTGAAAGCATTCACCTCACAACCCTGTCCTCACTTTGATAGGGTTCTACGTGGGGACCTCTGTTTTCCCCCTGGTGTCCCACTGACTCAGACTGCTAAGAGTTGCTAGGATTCAGGATGGAGCGTTTTGCTCTGCAGTGGCCACAAAGTTTTATCTTATTGCCATCGTTCTGGACTGACTTCTCTAGAGATCAAGCGACTGTCTGTTACACGTGTGACTGTGTTTTACTCTGTGTAGTATTAACGAGGGTCCTGTCCTGCTTGGCTGCGGTGGCTGTGCTTTCCACTGGTGCCCGGGTGCCCTTAATATTTCTGCTTTGTGGGTTTCTTCTTCTATCTTTAGCTTCTGTAATCCTGTGCCCTTGTGTTTTGTGGTTTGCAAGATGTTTTTGTCAGTGGGAGAGCTGTCGTGTTTGTGTGGGGCCCAGAAGAGAAGATGTCCTTTCTCTGTGAGACATCTGCACTGTGAAATCTTCAGAGTAGCCTGTGGGTTTGCTCTAGGACAATGGCAGCTGCTCTCACAGAACCACAGAACGTTAGGGGTTGGAAGGGACCTCGAAAGATCAGTCCAGTCCCCCTCCCACAGCAGGATCCCCTAGATCCAGTCGCACAGGAACGTGTCTACAGAATCATTAGGGATCGGAAAGGACCTTGAGGGATCATCCAGTCCAATCCCCCCGCCACAGCAGGATCCCCTAGATCAAGTCACACAGGAACGTGTCCGGGTGGGTTTTAAACATCTCCAGAGAAGGAGACTCCACAACCCCCCTGGGCAGCCCCTTCCAGTGCTCTGGCACCCTTACTGGGAAGAAGTTCATTCTGATATTGGTGTGGAACCTCCTCTGTTCAAGCTCACACCCACTGCCCCTTGTCCTATCACTAGATGACACAGAGCAGAGCCTGGCCCCATCCTCCTGACACCCACCTTTCACATATTTATCAACATTAGTCAGGTCACCTCTCAGTGTCCTTTTCTTCAAGCTCAAGAGACCCAGCTCCCTCGGCCTTTCCTCGTCAAGGAGATGCTCCACTGCCTTCATCATCTTTCTGGCTCTGTGCTGGACTCTTTCCAGCGGGTCTGTGTCCTTCTGGAACTGAGGGGCTCAGAACTGGACACAATCATCCAGATATGGTCTCAGCAGGGCAGAGTAGAGGAGGGTGAGAACCTCTCTTGGTCTGCTAACCACCTCTGTTCTCATCCACCCCAGGATGCCATTTGCCCTCTTGCCCACTCTCATGCTCTGTTTGCAGTCTGTGCTAGTAATGAACATCCTGTCCTTTCGTTGCTCTCCGAAGCAGCACCGACTGGGGAGAATGACTTCAGTCCTCCTTTGGTTCTGTGTCACCAGCAGGGCAGTTACTTAGCTTCCCACTTGAAGAACCAGTCTTCATTTAGCCCCATCCTCAGCTGGTCTACATGAAACTGCCTCCCCTGGAGGCAGGTAAGCAATACTGGTTTACACTGGAGAGAACATGACCTGTCACCCTCAAACCTAAACCCCTCTTAGTTAAGAGTGATGATGTATGGGCTTGATTTCAAGCCTTTCAATTGGAATTGCATGGAACAACACTAAGTAGAATTAAAACTAGTTTCTCTCACAGACTGTGTGCATGTGGTCCAGTAGCCCCTGAGAGACAATGTGTGGAAGAGCACAGTGCCATCTTTACAAAGCTGCTCCACAAAGTAGACTGCTCCTACGGATGCTCTCAGCTGCTTAGAACTGGATGTAGTACTGCTGCTGACTTGTGCAGCCAACTCCCCTTAGGAACCCTGAATCAGGCAGAGTGTTGGAGTGATCATCTGCTACAGGTGAAGCTGTGCTCTAGAGGCAGACCTTGGGCTTCCACATCAGAGGTGGCCTTCAGATGAACCAAAGTGCTCTTCTTATTACATTTAAAACGTTTTCCTGTGAGCTAGGAGGAAGCGTATTTGTTTGTTTGGAGGGGAAGTGAGGGTAACCTTGGAAATACCGTGAAAGCGAAGTCTGGTCTCACTTAATGTTATCAGAGCGGTTCTAATGGGCCTCAGATATCTACGTTGTAAAACCTTAATTAAAAACAGGCAGGACGACTTCGATAACAGCTAAAAATTTCGTTCTCTCTCTCCGTTGTTCAGTGGCTGTTAAAGTAGTCACAGGATAATAAAAATGAAGAGCTTTAAACAGAGTAACTCTGTTCCTCACAGTGAGAATCACAGAATCATTTAGGTTGGAGAAGACTTTAAGATCATTAAATCCAACCACTGACCTAACTCCACCGAGCTGACTCCTAAAACAGGTCCTTGAGCTCCAGAGCTGCGT
The DNA here is from genome assembly GCA_028565055.1 of Phoeniculus purpureus. Classification (NCBI taxonomy): domain Eukaryota; kingdom Metazoa; phylum Chordata; class Aves; order Bucerotiformes; family Phoeniculidae; genus Phoeniculus; species Phoeniculus purpureus. The sequence goes on from JAOXOE010026511.1 coordinate 7,219, forward strand.
GACTTTCAAATGCGTCCAGGGACGGTGATTCAACCATCTACTTGGGCAGCCTGTTCCAAGACCTGATGACCCTTTCAATGAAGAAGTTTTTCCTAATGTCCAACCTAAACTTCCCCGGCACAACTTGAGACCATTTCCTCTTGTCCTGTCACTTGTTACTTGGGAGAAGAGACAAACCCCCACCTCCCTACATCCTCCTTTCACGTAGTTGTAAACAGTGACAAAGTCCCCCTCAGCAGCTGCCTAAGCTGCTCTTCTTCTCCAGACTCTTTGACAGCCTCGTTGCCCTTCTTTGGACCCTCTCCAGCACTTCAGTGGCTTGTGTGGAGGTGCCAGTACTGAATGCAGTACTCAAGCTGTGGCTCCAGTGCTGATACAAGGGGACAGTCACTTCCCAACTCCTGCTGGCCACACTATTTGTGATGGAGGGCACCTGAGCACACTGCTGGCTCCTACTCAGCCATTCTCCCAGGTCTCTTTGTGACAAGCAGCTTTCCAGCCACGTGCCCCCAAGCCTGGGAGCTGGAAACAGGAAGCTCCAAACCATTTGTACCAGTTTGCAGAGGCAAAAAGATTTCACAGGTTGCCATAGCAGCTTCCCAATGCCCCAGGCAAGAAACCCACACAAATTCACACCACAGTCCCCCCTCACCATATTGCCCCCAAAGTAAGTCATAAACTATTCCTGCTGTTCTTCGTGCCAGCCTTCCGTTTCGTTAGAAGCCACACGTTAGCCAGCAGCAGGTAACTGTTTTGCAGTCACTGTTCTGATTAAGAAGAGAAACCTAGAAAATGAAGTGCTTCCTAGCAAAAGGGGTTTGAGTATCCCTGAGAGAGACCTGCCATTCACAGCTCTCTTCCCTTCGATTTTCTCCTCCTCCTCTACTCTGCCCTGGTGAGACCACAGCTGGAATCTTGTGTCCAGTTCTGGGCTCCTCAGTTCCAGAAGGACACTTGCTGCTGAGTTTCTAAGGCTAAATTCTTCCTGTTGTTCTCAAGTGGTTGCCTGTTTGCCGTTACCTATGGGGAGAGCCCCACTGAGTTGAGCACGTAAGTATTGGGGTGGGGAAGGAGGGTTTCTCCTGTTAAGTGGAGATGATAAAGGTGAAGGCATAGCAGCAGGATGTAAACTGAGGGTCTTTTCCCCTTTGTCTAGCTGGCTCGTCACAACAAAACACTGCAACAGATGCTGAAGCCAGGGTCGGACCCCGATGAAGGCGATGAAGCCCTGAGCTATTACGCCAATCATACGGCACAGATAGAGGTAAAGGATCGCTCACTAGAAGACTCAGTATGAGTCAAGTTTGCATCTTGTGTTTGGCTCCTCACCTCTTTTTAAGCTTCTGAACAGCGAAGCTTATTCAAATCGTGTGGATTGTTTATGAGGAGGAGAATGCTGAACAGTGTGGTTGTGGCTGTGGGAGGAGGAGGACCAGACCTGTATCGTCGGGACATGATGGCAGCGATAACGGCTTGGTTCGTCTCCCTTTATATAAGGAGTGTGAAATTCAAGACCTCGCCTGAGGTGTTGTGTCCAGTTGTAGAGCGCCCAGCTCAAGAGGGATGTAGACAGATGGAGCACGTCCAGAGGAGGCCACTAGAATGATCAGGGGGATGGAGCATCTCTCATATGAGGACAGGCTGAGAGAGTTGGGGCTGTTTAGCCTGGAGAAAAGAAGGTTCTAAGTGGACCTTCTTTTGACCTTCCATTACCTGAGGGGGTCCTACATGAAGGCAAGGGAAGGTCTTTCCAAGAAGGTTTGTACAGACAGGACAAGGAGCAGTGGGTTCAAGCTGGGAAGGGAGAGGTTTAGGCTGGATCTTAAAAACAAGTTCTTCAGTGTGAGGGTGGCTGATGGCTGCAATGGGCTGCCCGGGGAGGTGGTGGTGGCCCCATCCCTGGAGTCATTGAAGGTCAGGCTTGCTGAGGCTCTGAGCAACCTGACCTGGGTAGAGTTGTCCCTGTTTAGGGAGGCTGGACTAGGTGACCTCTGCAGGTCCCTTCATCTTCCTGATGAGGAAAGGCTGAAGGAGCTGGGTCTGTTGAGCTTGGAAAAAAGAACTGTGGGGTGACCCCATTCACGTTGATAAACATGTAAAGGGCGGGTGTCAGGAGGATGGAGCCAGTGGCATCTGATGATAGGACAAGGGGCAATGGGTGTGAGCTGGAACAGAGGAGGTTCCACGTCAGTCTGAGAAGGAACTTCCCAGTGAGGGTGCCAGAGCAGTGTAAGGGGCTGCTTGGGGGTGTTGTGGAGTCTCCATCTCTGGAGATGTTTAAAACCCACCTGGGTATGTTCCTGTGTGACTGGATCTAGGTGATCCTGCTGTGGCAGTGGGATTGGACAGGATGATCTTTCAAGATCCCTTCCAATCCCTGATGCTCTGTGATTGTGTGGAAGCCCCAGCCCCTCGGCAGAGTTTACTTGGAGAGACTCACTGCAATTCGTTCAAGCCTTCTGGATTAGAGTCCTTGCTGCATTTGTGGGAAGTTTGGATCTGGGTTTTGCGTGAGACGTGTATTTGCCACCTTGTTTTCAGGCAGCTTTTAGAAGGCAGAGAAGCAGTACATTTTGTTTAGCTCTTGCCTGGTTCAGCTTGCCTTGGGCGAGAGGTGGTCCAACAGCGTGGCTGGGAAGTCACGGGTCCCTAGGCAACTGTGCATTTCCCTTGCAGATTGTTCGCCACGACAGAACGATGGAACAGATCGTCTTTCCTGTCCCCAACATCTGTGAATTCCTCACTCGGGAATCCAAAAGTCGGGTCTTCAACACCACGGAGAGAGATGAACAGGGGAGCAAAGTCAACGACTTCTTCCAACAGACGGAGGATCTGTACAACGAGATGAAATGGCAGAAGAAAATCAGGAGTAAGTATTGCCAGTTCAAAAAGCAGCCTGACTGTCCCAAAGCCCTGCTCCTAAGCCTTCGAGTACCTCTGTTCCAAGGAGACACTGCTCTTCGTGTACTCCAGTGGGCAGAACTGGCCACCTGAGACACTTGGGCGACACCATAGAAGCGACCGAACATGAAGCAGTAACGTAAATAATCTCTTCAAGATGGTGCTTTGGGCTCCAGAAGCTAAACTGGAGGATGGATGAACTGGGTGTAGTTCTACTAATCTCAGTAAAGTCACACCTAATTAAGCCAAAGTCCTTAATGTTTGGCACATCTGGAGGTCTACAGATTCCTAAAGGCCATTAAAAACTTGTGAAAGTCAGTTGCTTAAAACCATTTCTCAGTGGAACCTCAACTTGCTCTGAATCAGCCCAGCCCAGCTCCTCTCTGCCAGTCTGACTGGGCTGCAGTGCGCCCCAACGTGTGTCCCATGGTCGTGTGCCACCGTAAGCTGCTTGCACGTGTGATAGGCACACTGAGGGTCATGGGGGAGAGGTCGAAGCAGGGATCCAAAGAGGATGTGTGGTGAAGCCAAGCTGGGCATTTGTGAGTTCACTGGTGGGCGTTAGAGCTGCTGGCCCTTACACAGAATGAGGCTGCTGGGTCTCTGGAGCTTGGAGAAAGCTAGATGACATTGAGAGGAGCCTGGCTCCATCCTCCTGACACCCACCTTACACATATTTATAGACATTAATGAGGTCACCCCTCAGGCTCCGTTTCTCCAAGCTCAAGAGACCCAGCTCCCTCAGCCTCTCCTCACAAGGGAGGTGCTCCACTTCCTTCATCATCCTCGTTGCTCTACGCTGGACTCCCTCCAGCAGTTCCACATCCCTCTTGAACTGAGGGGCCCAGAAGTGGACACTATACTCCAGATGTGGTCTCATACGATCATAGAATCATAAAATCAATCACGGAATCAATCACAGAATCACAGACTCAATCATAGACTCATAGCATGGCCAGCGTTGGAAGGGAACTTAAAGATCATCCAGTTCCAAGCCCCCTGCAGAGGCAGAGACACCTCCACTAGAGCAGGTTACTCAGGGCCCCAGACAACCTGGCCCTGAACACTGCCAGGTATGGGGCAGCCACAGCTGCCTTGGGCAACCTGTTCCAGCATCTCAGCACCCTCACAGGAAGGAATTGGTTCCTCATGTCAGACCATCTAGTCCAACCTTGCAGTGAGCAGAGATGCCTTCAGCTGGATGAACCTACTACCTGCAAACTGAGCAGCCTGTGAAAGGTCTCTGAAGTCAGCACATGTCCCCATCCAGCCCCACAGTCCCCACATTCACACCGGGAGAAGGATGCAGGACAACAGGAGCCAACCTCCACACCACACTCAGGTAACCCTCTCTACCCAGTACCACAACTGGTAGACGTTATCACAGAGCCACAGAACACTAGGGATCTGAAGGCACCTTGAAAGATCATCCAGTCCAATCCCCCCAAGTCTGCTTCACCAAGAAGAGGCAGAAGTGTTCATTAGCTTCCAGAAACTGAGGGAGAAATTGCTACCAGAGAGCAGATTCTGTTAAAACCCAGCTTCCAGTGTGAGCGGTAGAGTCTCTTGTGTTCATCAGGTGTTAACAGTCAGCAGGAACAACCCAACTCCTGAGACCACAGCAATGTCATTACGCACCACCGCTTCGCTCTTTGGGGTCTACTTATTTAAAATGCATTAAAGAAATAAATCACCGCTGGTTGTCCCGTCCCCCTCCCCTTTTCAGCTAAGCTGGGGCAATAAATCTATGGAGAGGGTGACTTCTGTTTTAAATAAAAACTACAAAACCAACAGCAGTGGGAGGCTCCTGGACTTGATTTCCAAAGTCATAGCTTCACTTATTTTCCATAACGTTATTTGCTCCAATAGACACAAGAAGCGGTGAAGGTACCAACAGCCCTGATATTCCTGTTCAAAAGTATCACCCTAAACCATCTGGAATCAGCATGTTCTGGCAGCCAAACTGTTTCTCAGTCTTGGGACTTAACCTTGACCGGCCACTGGCAGAGCAAGGCGAGGCTGAGACTTCACAGAATCCTTTAGGTTGGAAAAAGACCTTGAAGAGTGTCAAGACCAACCATTAACCCAACTGTCCCGAGGCCATCAACTTCACATGTATTTGTTGGAAATCTGCACCAACCTGTTGCCACACAAGAGAAGGTGAGATCTTGCCATGAAGACTTTGAGGTCCAAGTGCCAGAGACACCCCTGGTGCATGAACAGAACCATTAGCATGTTGGAGGAGCACCCAAACCCAGGCAAGAAGGAACTCATTTGTGTCATGAGCGGAACCCATTAGCATGACCCACAGTGCTGCTTCTAAATCATAGAATTATTAGGGATTGGAAGGGTCCTCGAAAGATCATCTAGTCCAATCCCCCTGACACAGCAGAATCACCTAGACCAAGTCACACAGGAACACATCCAGGTGGGTTTTAAATGTCTCCAGAGAAGGAGACTCCACAACTACCCTGGGCAGCCCCTTCCAGTGCTATGTCACCCTCACTGGGAAGAAGTTCCTCCTCATATTGATGTGGAACCTCCTCTGTTCCAGCTCACACCCACTGCCCCTTGTCCTATTGTTAGCTGACATTGAGAAGAGCCTGGCTCCATTCTCCTGGCACCCACCCTTCACATATTTATAGACATTAATGAGGCCACCCCTCAGGCTCCTCTTCTCCAAGCTCAAGAGACCCAGCTCCCTCAGCCTCTCCTCATAAGGGAGGTGCTCCACTTCCTTCATTCTCCTTGTAGCTCTACACTGGACTCCCTCCAGCAGCTCCACATCCCTCTTGAACTGAGGGGCCCAGAACTGGACACAATACTCCAGATGTGGTCTCACCAGGGCGGAGTAGAGGGGGAGAAGAACCACTCTCGATCTGCTACCTGCCCCAGGATGCTGTTGGCCCTCTTGGCCACAGGAGCACACTGCTGACTCATGGTCATCCTATTTTAATTCTAACAGTTGCACTGGTTCTCTGAAAACTGAGCATCTCACTTCTCCCACCACAGTACCAGCACAACATGGGATTTGTGCGATGTTGCTGTTGCCATCACACCAGCTCCTCCAGCAATCCATGTTCCTGGGAGTCTGGGCAGGCTCAGTCCTTGTTATTACTACCTCATGCTGTCTTTGAAGTTGTTCCCCTTCCTCTGGTCTTTGGGTAGCAGAAGTTTGGGAGATGTGACATTTCTGCCAGAAGAGAAATCAAAATGATATGCAAGCCCACTTTTCTGTCTGCAGCCTCGGGACAGAAAGCTGATCACTAGGCAGCTTATGGGGCAGATAAAAGCATCAAGCTGAGATCAAGACAAAATACTCAGAAAATAATCACTTCAGTCAGCACACCTCACTGGGGGAGCTAGTGCTTGCAGAAAGCTGCCCACGCAGCCTTGCTGGGTGGTGGGAGCAGAGTGGTGGATGGATATTGTTAAAAAAAAATCCCACACCAAAACCCCAGAGATGTTTCTCAGTTAACCCTTTATTAGCATGAGCAGCAAACCCTGTTTCTTTTCAGTGTGGTGCAGCAGAGCCTGGCTGCCATGGAGGGATGCCCAAAAGCTGTCCAGCTCAGCCTCACAAACACTCCATCTCCATGCCATTGTACTTGGCATCTGCTGTTTGCTCATCTAATTCTCTCAGCTGCTTCTTGTTTCTTCCTCTCCACATTTGAATGAGAAAAGGTAAGTGTGTCTGGTGCTGTGGGTCCCCCATGAATGTGCACCTGATCCCTCACGTGAGTGTGTGTAGCAGATGACCAGCCTCTGCTGTCCGAATGCCTTTAATTGATCTCTCATCAAGCTCTTCAAAGTGCTTCAGCCCCATGTTCCCTATGCCCTTGGTAAAACTCACTGAATTTTTATCCTGTGTGTGGAAAGTCTCCACCAATCTCTCTGCATTCTCCAGTTGGGTTTTAGGCTGGCACTGCCTGCTCAGCTATCCCGATAACGTGCTTCTTAAGTGCTGCTTTTTGTACAGCTGTAATTAAAGACAGAATCTGCCCTTTCTAAGTTGTTATTTTGGGAGTTGGAGCCCAGCCTGCACTGTTGTTGCTAGTGGGCTACAAATGCCATTGTCCTGGGAAGCTGAGCACAGCCAGCGGCACTGAGAACCAGCTCTGGAATTTCACTTAGCTATTTCTAGTTGGTGGTGAAAAAAACCTGCACTTCCAACACTTTTAAATCTTTGTCAGTGGTTAAATAAATCAAAGGGCAAATCCTGCCTTCTCACTAATGAGTGGGACAAGGAGATGACCTTAAGCCACTGCAGCAGCACCCCAGCTCTGCCTGGCTGGTTGCTGCCTCAGGTGGAAGGGGATGGGGCTGCCAGGATGGTCAGATGTGGCCACACAGCCACTGGCGTTGTCCTACTCTACACAGGGTGGCTTCCTGGCTCCTTGCCTTTCTATGGTGGTGGCTGCCCTGGACATGGCAGCTTTTTGGAAGTCAGGACCTGGAGGTGGGAGCTCCTGGAGGATGCTGCATAAGTCTGGGTGGCCGAATATCAAGCTGCTACGAGTTGGAATATTCCCTTCAACCTCAACCACCTCTGCAGCTGTAAGGCAAATCAGAAACTTTCTAACCCAAAGTTTCTTCTTTTCAGTGCCAGGGCAGGAGTTTTCTGAGAAGCTGCTTCCCCTTCCTGGCCACAGAGTTTCCACACTGGCACAAAACCCACATTCTGTGGCAATGGCATTCTCAGGCAAATGTCCTTGTCTTAGTGTTCCCTGCTATGTGCTTGGACAGTCTCAGGCGGCTGTGTTGCTGCTTTGCTTTCCCTGTGCTTTGACTTTAGGACTTGGGTTGTATGGAGAAACCTTCAACTAGACTTGACCATAGCTTCCAATAACTTCCAGTTACCTGAGAGCTGCTCTGTGCATCACCCAGTCTCCAGCAGCCCTTTGGAGGTAAGAGGATATGGGAGCCATAGCTCTGGGAAGGACATGCAGTAGCTTTAGACAGCTTCAAAAAATTGCTGCCAGCTTCAGGACACCCTGTGCCAGCTCCTGCTCTGCCCCACTCCTGGGGCTGGTAGCTGCCAAACTGGTGAGCTAGAGGGTGCTGCTGCATCGTGAAGCCCCAGTGTCTTGGCAAATCATTTGGGCAAGACAGACCCAAACTACTTTATATCAGTGCCATGGCTTCAGTGGACACTGATGGATTTAGCCATCGCCTCTTTTTAAAGAAAAGGGGTTGGTATTTATTTCAGCAGTGGTTTGCAAGGCTTGCTTAGTGCTTGGCTTACACACAGGTATTGTGGAGTTGTCTGCAGGACCTCACCGTGAGAGCAGGCAGTGAAGATGGGCAAAGGTGCCTCTCATGCTCAAAGAGCCAGTTTTCATTAAGAAAAATCACCATTTATTTCTATGCTGCTAGCAAAAACATTGGAACAGGCAGTCAGGGAGGTGGTGGAGTCTCCATCACTGGAGGGGTTGAAAAGCCATGGAGCTGTGGTGTTGAGGGTTAGTGGTGACCTGGCAGATATGGGTCAATGGTTGGATTTGATGAACTTAAAGGTCTTTTCCAACCAAAATAATTCTGTGATTCTGTGACTGCTCAAGGAAGCTGCTACTTACTCCTGCCTGTGGAACACAGCAGGGAACCAGGCAAAAGGACGTTTGTGCTTTGCATATGAGATAAATCACAGGGACTTTCTGTGTGAAACATGAGCGTCAGGGGCGTAGCAAGCAGTTGCTAAAAAGCTGAAGTTGGGAACCTTCCCTTGAGAGCCCAGAACTTATTTCTGGAGGGTGGGGAAGGAAGGGAGGATGCTTTAAGCCTGCATCACAGGTGGCAGTGAATTGTTGAAACATCTGTGTACCTTGGTGCTGGGATTTCTGCCTTTGTTCCCTGTGCTTGTACTCCTGACATGCCCTCTCTGCCTCTGCCTTTTGCCACACTGACTTCTAGACTCCACTTAACCTGTTTATTTTATTGTGCAGGGGTGGATTTGGGTTGTGTCTGTGGCTTAGTGAACTTCAGACACCTCCTTCCTGCATCCTATGTGCATCTAGAGTGTGCCTGAGGTCTGTGCAGATCTCCAAGCACATTTAAGACAGTGACTAAGAGCAACTCTGGTGCATTGGGGGATGCCAGGTGGCTGGCTCCAATTGTTCGTGTTTGTGAAGCATCTTATTTATCTGGAGTATGTTGGGGCTTATTTTGGGGAAGACTAGGGTCTCGTATGTGTGAGATGGTACTGGAAGAACTTCTTTTGCTATGAGCACAGCTGAGGGGAATTTCAATTAAATGAAGATTATTCTTTTGGCCTTTCCCTTGCTGATGAAACAATCCTCTCTTCCCATAAGCCAAGCCCCCTGGCACTGCTCTGATGTGCTGTGGTTTGAGAGGTGCCCCTGTGCCACATCACACCTCACATTGTCTCCCACAGTACAGACTACCATGAAAATCAAATTGCTGATGTAAATATGTGAAAGTGCACCTGAGACTCAGACAGAACTGCCTTTCCTAAGCCTCTACCTGTGAAAAGTTGGGGCAGGGGGGATGGTCCTCAGAGCTCTGCATTGCTGTAGCTCAGAGTTTTCTGGGTAGCATTGCCTGTGTGCTGGGTGCCAAGGCAGAGTCTCAGAGGAACCCCAGTACATCCGAAGGCACTAACCCTTCCAGACTCCCCACAGTCTTAATACATTGTAATAAATATCCTAGAAATAAATTCTAATTAAGGCAAACAAAAGGGCTGGGGAGCTTTCCCTTTCACTTGCAAAACCAGCAGGAGGTTTAATACCTCACTGCCTTGTGCTGGGAGCAAAGACCAGGGGTGTAAACTGCTTTTGTTCTTATGGGTAACAGAGCTTCTCAAAGCCCCTCAAGCTTTTGCTTGGGTGGGTGAATGCAACTGAAGGCAGCTGCATTGCAAAGCAAGTCTGCTCAGAGATTTATAGTTGCCTCCTGATCACTGGCTTCACACACTTCTCTTGGAGTTGGCAGGACACCAGCTGCCCAAATGTCACCTTGTCCTATGCAGGTCAGAGATCCAGTACTGCTGCTTCCACATGTAGGAGCTGCTGTCCTGCTCACCCAGTCAGTTCTGGCTCCAAGTAAGCTTGTTCCAATCAGTCTGTTGGCAGTGCTTCTTGTCTTGCCAATGGTTCAGTAAATTTAATTAACTACTGAGGCTTGAGCTTTGCAGCAGATCCACCAGATACAGTCCAATTCTTGAGGGCAATAACCACATTATTGCACAAGCTGAACCTGAAGTGAGGGGTGTGAAACAAACATACTGAAGACATACAAGAGATTAAATAATTCATTAGAAAGAGGAATAGGGCTTGGATTTAGTTTTAGTTTATATTGGGGTACCAGGGCTTGGAACTGAGAACTTCAGCTGTACCAGGATGGCTTGTTACCAGCTTCACCTGCCATGTATCACAAGAGCAACTCTGTGCTAGTTGAAATCTACAGATTGGTTTGGAGGGGTGCTAGGAGACCTGAGCAGCAGGTTGTGAGTGGAAGATGAGGGTCCATGGAGGAGAGCAAAGGGAAACAGTGATCCTGTGGTGTGGCAAGGGTGAGACATGAGACATGAAACTAAACTTTGGAAGAGGCTCTTCTGGCTCTCCAGGACACAAAATCATGTCCTGGTTTATCATTCATGGATGAGGACCAGCTTCTCAGTGGTGGCTGCATTAGTGCATCTGTTCTTGGGCAGAGATACTAATCATTCCAAATCTGCTCTGTATTTCCAGATCTTTTTAAATAATTCATCAAACCTACCATCACTCAATTTTGGCTACAAAATATCTCTTTGAAGGACGAGTAAATGCTCTCATACGTCAAGTGCAGTCACCCCTGCCCAAAGGAGAATGTTTATTTATATCTTATTTCTACTGGCTCAAAGTTCAATAATTATTCTGCAATAAGTAGCATTTGAAATGCATCTCCCTGCCTTTCCTGGTGCTGTGACTCCTTACCAGGCACTGGGTAACCTCTGATCCCTATCCAAACAGCCAAATAAACAACTGTTAAGATCCTAAGATGTAGAGTTTAGTGAATGTTAGGCCAGGCATTTCATTAGCTCCCACTGGCTCCTAAGCAAATCCCACAGTGTTGTTTTCCACTGCCCATTTATTTATTTAGTTAGTTAGTTAGTTTTTACCTGTTTGTAGCTTTGTTGGCTCCACTGTGCGGCTGAGGGCAGTGTCCTCACCTGTGGGGGCTTTTACTTCACTATGGCATCAACTACATCAACCTCCATGAATTCTTACCCTGTTGCACACATGGAGGCATCTCTGGTTTGTTAGTGCTGGGGCTTTGTCTCTTCCACTTCTCCCTCACCCTTATCCTCACAGGAAAACTAGCAGAGCAAGTTCTCTTCCGCCGAAACTGCCCCACCACCCTGGTATGCTTCTTCCTGAAGAAGGGCATCATTAGTGCTTAATGACCAGCTCTGGCCTTGCTTTGCTGCTGCAGGGCTGCATGACACAGATCTGTCAGCAAATGGTGATCACACCCAGAGGAGTTACTGATAGAACTCCAGAGCACATACCCAGCGCCCTGCTCCTCAACTTACTGTGGTCAGGCAGTTCATGTAGTTGTGGGAACTAGATCATTTTTGAGGTCCTTTCCAAATCATCTAGGATTCATCAGAGTCCAATAAAGGAATTTATTGAAAACCTGGGGTTTTTTTCAGTCATCTTGTTACACCCAGCCTTGGCCACGCTGCTCAGTCGTCATCAGTTCTTAAGTCATAAGTTGCGCAGAAACAATTTGTTTTGCAGTTACAAAGATCAATATCCTCTGCTCTTGCTTTTCTTGTTCTGCACTAAAGAAAAAAAATGAAACCCCAGATTCTTTTAGAATGCTTTCCTTAATTATTTTCCACATTCTTCTCTTTCCTAACAGATCCTAGAAATTGGTTTTTTCCCAGGCAATTAAAAACAGGTTACAGGAACCTGAGTTCCATCCAAGAGCTCGTGCCACAAAGAATCACTCCTGCATTGTGACTATCCTCTCAGATGGGGTAACAAATTTACTCTTTCTTCACAAAAAATGAAGGAATTGTTGCCTTTTTTTCTTGTTTTCTCTTTTCCTAGGCCCTGGGCAATCCTTTCCAGCATCACAGCTTGCCCAACTGTACAGCTGTACTTTGGAAAGTGCCACATAAAATAGGATTGTGCTGGTCAGCAGATCTCTTCCCTGCATATATTTAGACCAAGACATGCTGATTTTTTACTCTGGTGGCACAAACAACTATCTGCTGCCTTGTTTGATCTCCAGAACCCAATGCCTGATTACAGGGAGAGCAAAACCGAGCTGGATTTTGTCCCACCTTATTCTTGGAGACACCTTTGTGAGCTTGCCGAGGTCAGTGGCATTACACAACATGAGGGATGTGGTATAATTAGACCTGCCAGTACCTCACTGTTGGTTGTGATGTGACGGTGGAAGGAATTGAGCTGGGCTGTCAGCGTGGGCACCCAAGTTTGACAGGATGTTTTTTCACATAGAAATGGAGAGCGCCTGAGTGAGGGTCATTCCATGGGGAGGGAGACCTGCATCATCATAACTGACTTCTGTAACTGCTAGTGAAAGCACATGGGCCTCAGGGTAAATACTCTTTTAAAGAGTTTTGGAATAGTGAATCACATTTTTGCTGGCATAGATGTCCTGTAAAGCAGGTGTGTTGTCAGTAAGGTCTCTCCAGCATTTCCATTTCGTAACTGTTTGGCAGAAATTTAAACAGATAATGGAAAAAATGGTGCTTAGAGTGACGCTTCGCAGTCTGTTTTCCTGGCAAGTGCAGGGTCACTAGTGCTGTGCTGTTAGCCAGATTGCTGTTTAGGACAGTTTTGCATCCAATTTCCAGTGCATCTCTGGTCACCCAAAGCACCTGAGCTTTCAGTGTCACTGGGCCTATAGTGGAGTCTTACTCTAGCTAGCTCCCTGTATGGCCTGACTGACCCACACTGGCAAGACATGACTGGGCAGAATTAACTAAAACTGTTCAGCTGTTCAGCATTAACTAAAACTATTAAATAAAGAGTGCAGTGTGCATGTGATTCTGTTATCATAATACTTTCCTAATCCCATACAGTTTGCAGATGCTGGTGTTTTCAGGGGTTCTAGTTTAATTTCCAAACATAACTTAAGGAAAAAAAGACATCACTGAGTAACTTAGCAACTCTGAGAAGAATCATGCTAACAGGTTTCTGTGTACTCACTCTGTGAAGGAAAAACAGGTAAAAATACACTACTGTTAGTGTTCTGTTAAACAAAGTCCCAAACTCTGCCCTCAGGTCCCCTAGTGATTTAGAGCACCTTGAGCATGCCAAATCCTGGGTGGTTATGGTTGTCCTTGCAACACTGAGCGGAGCTCACACAGGGAGGGCTCTTATGTCCCCAGATAGCAACACATTCTGCAGCTTTCCTTGGATTTCTAGTTGTCCTTTTGGATGAAACTGCCACCAAGAGGAAACTCAGCCAGAGGTGCTGTAATAAACGAAAAAGCTAACCAAAGTATCAGTCTGTATGAAGATGGGCCTCTGTAACTTCTACAGGTTAGTGGGACACTGATGCCAGTATAGCACTGGACTTTTTCTCTTCTTTTGGGCTCTGTCTTCTTTCCTCCTCCCCAGGTTTTTTTAACTTTAGTCAGGAGAATAGTCCTCAGGCATGGCACGAAGACAGGGGTAATTTTCCTCCTGCGTGAGTCAAAATGATTTTAGCGATGTTTCCTTGTAGCTGATGTGGGGACTTTTCCTAGTCTGGCTGCCGGGACGTTTTGCTCCTCCACTCTCAGTCTAAAATGCCATGAAATCAAGGGAGCTCCCGGTTTAGCACTGCGAGAGTTAAACCGCCTGGGACAAAAGGAATTTATGAGAACACGATAACGCAGATTTGTCCCGCCAGGACAGCGGAAGGCGGTAGGGCGGTGAGGCCTTAGAGAGGTTTTGTCTCCGCGATGCCTGCCTTCAACTGCCCTATAGCCTCTCCCTCACGCCGGCACCGGCAGAACGGCAATTCCACTGTTAGTGGGACCCGGGGGGGGTTGCGGCTGGAGGAGGCGCCGCTCTTTGTTGTCTCTGTTCCCCCGCGGGGCCAGTCCTTGTGCTAAGCCCGGCCTGGGCCCGAGCAGGGCTATCGACGGCCGGGTCCCAACCGAAGCATAGGCCAGAAGCGCGCGACATCCCAGCACCTCCCGCGCGGGGTGCGGCGCCCGCCAGGATCCCCCCCGACCCCAGCAGCCAATGGCAGCACCCTCCCACCTTCACAGCCAATGGTGGTACACGTGAGCCGCGGGGGCTGCCGGGAGCCGCGGCCGGTCACGAGCCGAGCCGGAGCCGGGAGGGGGAAGGTGGTGCCTGTTCTCTTTCCGGATGCT
>JAOXOE010026512.1:0-21460 GCA_028565055.1 Phoeniculus purpureus
CAAACTTGCTGACAGTGCACCCTAATCCCTCATCCAAGTCATCAATGAATAGATTGAATAGGACTGGTCCCAGTACTTCACTAGATAAAGGCCTCCAACTAGACTCTGTCCCATTGACCACTACTCTCTGGCTTCTATTCTGCAGCCAGTTCACAATTCACCTTGCTACCCTACCATCTTGCTGCGAGGACGCTGTGTGAGACCGCGTCAAATGCTTAACTGAAGTCAAGATAGACCACATCCACTGCTTTGCCATCATCTATTCACCTGGTTATGCCCTCATAAAAGGCTATTAGGTTGGTCAAGCATGACTTCTCTTTCGTGAAACCATACTGACTGTCCCTAATGACCCTCTTGTCCTTGGTGTGCCTAGAGACAGCACCAAAGATAAATTGTTCCATCACCTTTCCTGGGATGGAGGTGAGGCTGACCAGTTTATGGTTACTTGGGTCTTCCTTCTTACCCTTTTTGAAGATTGGAGTGACATTTGCTGTCCTCCACTTCGTAGGCACCTCTCCTGATTCCATTGACTTAGCAAAGATGATGGCAAGTGGCCTAGCAATGACTTCCACCGTCTCCCTTAGTACTTGCAAGTACTCTCAACTCTCTCTTCATCCACCTCTGGACAGAACTCAATACATTCTAGTTGCTCTCTCACGTAAAGAACAACTCCACCACCACATCTTGCTTGAACTGTCCCTCCTGAAAAGGACATAGCCATCTATGACCACATTCCAGTTGTCCAAGCTGTATTTGGAACAATTAAGTTATAAACATGACAATCATACAACAAAACTCATACCATTGTTGAACTTGTGGAACAGCTGAGAGGCCAGTGATCCAACATAGGCAGACTTGCTAGCCAAGTAGCTCACCTGGCTGATCAAATGTGGGGTCTTTTGCTGGAGAGGCAGAGCCAGTGTTGATATTGTAGAAAGGAGAGGGAAGCCTAATGTGGATGAGATGAAACAGAATCACAGAATTATTGAGCCTTTAACAACCCATCTTTTCATCCAGTTTGTGGATCAGCTGTTGAACCACCATCCTGCAGAGAAGATGGAAAGAGAAGAAGCCACACCTTGGTTTGTTTTTTTTTTTTTTTGTTTAAACAAGATGGGAATGAGGTGTGAGAATGAGGAGCCAGCTGTATTGCTTCTCCC
This sequence comes from Phoeniculus purpureus, assembly GCA_028565055.1. Classification (NCBI taxonomy): domain Eukaryota; kingdom Metazoa; phylum Chordata; class Aves; order Bucerotiformes; family Phoeniculidae; genus Phoeniculus; species Phoeniculus purpureus. The sequence continues at coordinate 1,161 of JAOXOE010026512.1, forward strand.
GTTTTCTAAATCTAAACGAATGTACAGACACAGGGCATTCCCAAGTGGCACCAGAAACTGTGTGGGTGTTTGACCAGTTATTTTGGCAGAGATGGGGCCAATGGCATTTGTTCAGGAGAAGGCAGACTGGAGAAAAGGAAAGGCATAGGAGCTCCTCTTTGTTTGGATGGCAGACAACCAGAGCTGGCCAACATCTCAGACAGAGCCCTTAGGCAAGATAAGGTTCCAAACAATAAGGCAGGATGTGGTATTTTACTAAGAGGCACTGCCATGAAAAAAGACCAGTTTTTGAAAAGGAAGCTCTTTCATTACCCTTCTTTTTAAGAGCTGATCTCTCCTGTGCAATGCAGCTGTGGATGAGACATGGACAATGAGAGCATCCTGAATGGAATCCAAAGAGCAAATTGGCAGTACAAATGGTGGACAATAAATTAAAATCTCTCAGATTTAGTCACTTGAAATAAAACAGATATGCAAGTTTGAGACAAGAAATACACTTAAACCAGTGTCTTTTCAGTGTCAGTATTCCAAGTGTGGAAGAGGTGGAAGGAATCACATCTGTATAATTATTTGTGTAAAACCACATAATAAATCCATCAGTGCATTCCCGTACCAGCTAGGTGCCCAGCCAGCATTAGCATAGCAGAAATGCTTGTTGGAGAGCAAAACATCATGATTTATGCTACTACACAGCAACAAGAGTGTTTTTTAAGAACCTTATCACCTAGATTTCTGTTACCAGCTTAAATCCTGTTGAGTCACAGCATACCGTGTACCAACCGCTCTTTGAAACAGCAGCTTGTGTTCTGCACAGCTGTGACGTCTGCAGACAGCATCAGCGCTTCATGCTGATGTTCAGCACTGACACCGCTGTGTCGATCTGTTATCAAATTAGGTCATGCTGCGTTCCACTTCACGTTCTCATGGTCTGGTGGCTAGAGAGATGTTGGGATGAAGGCTGGACTTTATCCTGGAGGTCTTTTCTAGCCACAACGATTCTATGGATGGCACTTAGCAGCAATGCAGGAGGTGCCAAGCTGGAACATTTTTACCAATGCTTCTCCTGAAAGCTAATTACCCGATAGATGAATAGAACGGCCGTATCGATTGCTAACTTAAAGAAAAAAAAAAGGAGGGGACACTGAGGTCAAATAAGCATTTTATAAAAGAAAATGTAAAGCTTCTGAAGCCATTTTTATCACCCTTCTGGCTGCCCTCCCTGGTAACTCGTTGCTGCCAGCCACGTTCAGGCCACAGTTGGGCCAGCTCCAGTCACAACGATGAAGAATGACTAATTTTTTCTTTTTCAGACTTGGCAATGGAAAATAGAAGGGAAAAAGAAGAGGTAAAACACAGTTCAAGCGGTTCGCGCTTAACGGGAGCGAGCGCCGTGATCGGGGCTGAGGGAGCGGAGCTGAGCTGGGCTGGGCTGGGCCGGGCCGAACGAGCAGGGGGCCGCCCAGCGCGGAGAAGCCCCGGGCCTGCCGCTCCCCGCTGTGGAAGGACAGTCAGTCCATCGGCTCGGCCCAGCCCGCCGGTTAAACCGCCACCCGCGGGGGCACCGCCCACGCCCCCTCGAGGAGCCGGCTTGTGACAGCCGCGCTTCCGCCAGGCCGGCCTCGCGATTGGCTGAGGCGGATGCGCTTGGCGCGCGGCACCGGAAGTGACGCTCCACGGGGCACGCCCCGCGCGGCGTTCAAACTTGTATGGCGGCAGCGCGGGGTGGCTGGGTTGGTTCTGTGTTGTCTGCGGTCTGTCGGCCCTCACCTCCCTGTCCCAGAGCTACGGTGACTGCGCTGACGCTGCGATCTAAGCGGGTAGCTCCCATAAATTCTATCTCGAGGGAAGGTGGGTGCTGCTGAGGTGATACCCCTGCCCCTTCTTTTAACTTTGAAGTCAGGGATGCCTTGGCTTGAGAGGCCCTGTTGTCTTTTCCAGGTGATCTGTCACACAAGATAAGCTGTCAGGATGTTGAAGTTTAAGTGCGGTGCCCGAAATGCGGTAGAGGCAGGACAGATGGAGCCCATCGCCAGCCGCGTTTCTCGGCTGAATCTGCTCTTTCAGGTAAAGAGCATCTGGCCTGGGGTTAGCTCATCTCAGTTTTGGCTATGTCTGTACCCGGTATGTAGAAATATGTCTTGCTTGTTTTGGCATTCAAAACACGCCTGTGCGGTTCTTCAGAAGAAGAACCCTAACCCTAATTCCCCCAGCACCCCCCGGGCTAGGGTTAGGGCATAACTTGCTGAAGTTCAGTGTGTCTTGTGTTTGCACAAAGTTCAGCGGGTGGCAGTGGGTCTCGTGTTCAAGTGCACCTGTTCATGTTTTAGCCTAAAGATAGACCGTAATCAGCACTCCTGTAATCAGTTTTTTCATGGTGATGTAGCTGACAGTTTGTCACGAGATAGATTTACCTAATGCACTGCTATTTGCTCATCTGAGGTTCAGCAGCTTTTCCTTCTAGAGCTAATATTGATACTGATTGCTTAAACTATTTATACCATTAAAAAACCCATATGGTGTAATGTAAAGAAAGAGATTCAGTGATATCAGAGTAATCAGTAGGATATAGATAGTTTCATGAAACCTGTAATTCGAACTTTCACAATCTTAAAAGGATGCCTTTGTCTGAAAGTGAAATACCTGTGACAGCTATTGCAGATAGGTGCAGTGAGTTGATATGTTTACCTCACACTTCTGTATCATTTGCCTAATTTCTGAAGTACTGCTTTTAAAATAGATAATATATAATCTGCTCTATACATATGTTATTGATCTGATGCTTTTCATTGTTGTCTGAGACTCCATCTGCTGTTGCTTCTTTTTTTTTTTTTCCAGGGGAAGCCACTCTTTGTGACTCAACAGCAGATGTCTCCTCTCTCCCGGGAAGGCATCCTTGATTCTCTATTCATTCTTTTTGAAGAATGCAGAAACCCTGCTTTAATGAAAATTAAACATGTTGGCAACTTTGTCAAGAAGTGTAAGCCTGTTTAGTCTAATTTTCAGGTGTTTTTTTAAAAGACTGTTCTTAAGAATCTGAATTTGCATAGTGCTTTATTCACTTTGATTAGTTAATAATAGTGACCTAGAACTTTGAGCATCTGACTTTTTATGGGCTGACTCAACAGTGGAAAGGAGATCCTGGCTTAGTAAGGTTTGATCAGATCCAAAAAGGTGAAATGCAAGTGGCTTTGGAAGTAGAGTGACTTGAATGCATCCTTCTTAGTCTGTACTATGTTTACACTTCGGGAGACACTTTCTTTGAGTACTACATGCAGCAAAACTCCAGGTATATTCAAAAGAAGAGTGACAACAGGACAGTGACTAGAATTGCAAGGGGAAAAAAGTGGTCTAGAAAGGAGTTTAGTAGTTTATGACTCTTTCAGCTTGAAGTAATCTTTTGGATTCCATGTGTTACCTGAATTTTGCATGTGTCACTTGTAAATAGTAATTCCATGCTTTGGAAATATAATTGTTGATGGAGTATATATTTTACTGAAGTTGTGCTCAGATTTCTTTTGGGGAAAATTAAAAAAATCACCACCACCTTAATTTTTCTATTAATTTTTCTATTTGGTTAAAAATAACTTGTTTTGCCTTCTGTAATACTCCTATCCAATAGTTTCTAGATAACATTAGCATAGAGTAATTTTCTGCTAGTCTGAAGAATTTTTGGAGCAATCTGCTGTGAGCAATTGATTATCACAGTGCATGCTGGTTCAAACTAATCAATGGAAAACTTGAACTGAACAGCTACAATAAATGTCTGTAGTTATTTGTTAAACAATGGATTAGTGCCTCCCACAGGCGGAGGAGAAAACCCTGCTACTTGACTCAGAGCTACAGCTCTCATAGTTAGAGGATACACATTCTATTGGTATAGGATGGTTTGAAAGAAATTAGAAACAAAAGAGGCTATCGGTCTGTGATGTTATGAATGGGACAAAATTATGGTTGCTATAGCGACTGTCTTAACATTTCCGGATTCTTTTGTACATACCATATTTCAGTCTTAACTATGCATTAGTGTGGTCTTTTTCTAGTTCTTACGCATGCTGTCTTTTAAAAAAACCCCATATTCAGGAGTAATTTAACTTTTCTTGTGAGTCTGGAACTAAATGTTTGGGGTTTTTTTGTTTTATTCGCCATTTTTTATGTGTTTGTTATGAATTAAATTAATCGAAAACTGAGTCTTTTCTTTTTATAGATGCAGAGACTATAGCTGAATTAAGAGAACTGCAACCTAGCGTGAAGGATTTTGAAGTAAAGAGTGTGGTTGGCTGTGGTCACTTTGCTGATGTAAAAGTAGTAAGAGAGAAAGCTACTGGTGATGTATATGCTATGAAGGTGATGAGCAAGGAGTCCTTGTTGGCGCAGGAGAATGTATGTGTATTTTGTATTATGATAGTAGAATGATAAATGATAATTTCTCCAGTGTTTCCTTTTTGCCACTACTATCAGAGTTGAGGGAACACTTTGAGAAGGATCACCCCACATTTCAGTGAAGTAATGCATTTGTGTGTAGTTTAGCTGTGATTAGAAGCCATTGTCCTGGACTATGAATCTGTGCCACCCGAAACAAAACATGGCCCTTGTCTTAAAAAAGCTTGCTGTGTCCCTATAAGAAGAAAAACTAGCTAAAGAAAAAAAGGCCAGTATTGATCAGCTTGATGATGGGTTGAATCTTCAGTCAGTCTATTCATTAAGGGTTTGGGTTTTTTTAAAGAGCGGCATAGAATGTCAAGAGTGGGTGTGAAGGCAAACTGTGGTGACTGGATTTTTATGGAGAACCTCTCACTAGCTTGAGAAATGTGTTACTTGAAAACTTAAAAAAGGGATAATGGAGGTTGTTATCATAGTTTGGTTAGAAACAGAAGTTAATCTTTTACTGACGTGAGATGACAAGTAGGACAGAGATACTCCATGAAAGGCTTCATGAATTTATACAGCAATATCTATATCAGTTGCTCCCTAAATATGGTACAGTGAGTTTGCTCCTGAGATTCTTTATCACTGTTTGTGGCTACCGGAAATGAAGATGAACTAAAATGACACTTGCTGTGGCATAGGCTGACAAGAAAGCTGCGTGGGACAGCTTTCAGTATGGCACTTGCTCAGCCTCCTTGAGTGTGGGTCAGTGAAAGCAGGGAATGTTGATCTAAATGAATTTGCAATATCGCTGTAATAAAATGATTTTCTTATTGTCTGGCTGTACGTCTGAATAATTAAATAGTTGCTAGAGGATGATTTCAAGAAAGCCTTGTATTGTAATACCTTACAGTGTATTTATTACTGAATTAACTGCAAGATGCCACAGCATAATTGCTCTAGTTTCTTTTCTGCTTGCCTGATTCTTTTGAGATTATTTTTATTAGGGTCAGTCCAGACAAGGTCAGCCAAGAGGCTGGTATGTGCTTCACCAGTTTGAAAGGGAAGCTGGCCTACACTGCAGGGACTACTCTTTTGAAAGCAAGCTAGACAACAGAAGTTGGGTGGGCAACAGAAAGCACAAAGGAGTAAAATGACTTTTATGGAGGTGCACACAACAAGACGATAGCATTTAATATATTGTCTAATTTTCGTGTGACGTGTGCCTTTGTCGCAGACTCACAGCTTTCTAAAGCTAGGAGATACTGATATATTCTAACGCATTTTCATAACCATATAACTGAACACTTCCTTTTTTTGTAGGTGTCATTTTTTGAGGAAGAACGCAGTATATTATCTCAGAGCACCAGTCCGTGGATTCCGCAGTTACAATATGCTTTTCAAGACAAGAAAAATCTCTACTTGGTAATGCCTAGTCTTTGTTTCTTTTATCCCTTGTTGAACATTATGGCCATTGCTGTGTTGAAGAACAACGTGATGGTTCAAACGTGCTCACCTTCTCAAATTTTCCTGCATTACATGCCGCTGTTTGCTATGATTTTGTATCATATTTTTATCATATTTGTATATTTTGTGATTAAGGTTGGAAGATACCTACAAGATCATCAAGACAGTTGGACTTGATGACCTTGTAGGTCTCTTCCAACTTTTATGATTCTATGATTCAATGTGTCTGGTGTAATATGGAGTTCAATCTTTTGCATACATAAACTTTATCTATTCCTTTAAAATTTTATGTAGGTTATGGAGTATCAGCCTGGAGGGGACTTACTGTCACTCTTAAACCGATATGAGGAGCAACTAGATGAGAGCATGGTGCAGTTTTATCTTGCAGAGTTGGTTTTAGCCATTCACAGTGTCCATCAGATGGGTTATGTGCACCGGTAGGTAAAGATTGCTTTGCATTGCACCTAATAGTTGATCAGTATCATTCCAGAAAAAGTGCTTGTTGCATTCTTGATTTTCTTAGATTCTGCTCTTTTTCAGGTCGGTGTTTCACATCTGTACTGAAAGAGATAGAAAATTAATCAGACTCCAACTATAATTGTAGCTAAAGGCATTAACTTTAATGTAAAGTTCAAACTAATATCAAGAAATGATTGTTACATGTATTTTCTGGAGGCTTAGTGAAAAGCCTTAATATTGCACTATAGAAACCTTCTCCAGTGGTTGTTGCTTCTAACACCAAGCAAAATGGAGAAATTAGCGTAAGCTTTAAGACTTGTGTGCTGATCGGTGAACTCTTGGAGGAGTTAAATATCACAGAGATTTCTAAGGATTGTATCAAGGCCTGAAGCTGTTACTGTGTGTGTTTTTGAATCGTATTGGTGTTCAACAAGTGTATTCCATTCTGAATCTTTGGGAGTGTTAGAAGGTATTTGACATATGAGGTAGCTGCCTGGGTTTGAAAGAAGTACAGAATAAGTTGGGAGGAAACTTAAGAAAGCTACATAATACCTTACCTTAAGTTAGTTGCAGTGAAGTTAAGGTGCAAAACTGTGACTCTCCATCTTCTGTCAGTAAATATTAACTTTCCATGAAATAAAGGGAACTTTACGACTTTCATATTTGCTTGAAAACACAACAACAGTTGGAAATAAGACCCCTGCTTGTTAAGGTTTTAGGCAACTGAGAACACAGTTGAGCGTAGCTGAACAGGGATATCCTGTAATCTGGATGTGATACTGGGAACAGTGTGAAAAAGGTGCTTACCGATTGCTTCCTCTCGTTCACAGAGATATCAAACCAGAGAATGTTCTTATTGACCGAACAGGACACATTAAACTGGTGGACTTTGGATCAGCTGCCAAAATGACAGTAAACAAAACGGTAATAATGTGGGTTTAAACTTTGTCTATGGCTTCTTTGGATGGTCCAGTCAAAAAGGGAATGTTGACTTTATGTTTGTTCCTTGGTTACAACTTGTTCTTCTCCCTTTCTTGTCCAATATGGAATCTATTCACAATGATATTTTTCCATTTAGGACTGATTTTTTCAAGCATGAGCTTGACTATCTTTTGTAGCTCTCAGTTGATACATCTTTGCTTATTAACATTTTAATACAGAAGGTAAAGGCAAGTCTGCTTTCTCATGGTGCTGCACTGCAATACACAGAATCACAGAACACTAGGGATTGGAAGGGACCTCATATAGTCCAATTCCCCTGCCACAGGAGGATTCCCTAGATCAAATCACACAGGAACATGTCTAGGCGAGTTTTAAATGTCTTCCGAGAAACAGACTCCACAACCCCCCTGGGCAGTCCCTTCTGGTGCTCTGTCACCCTCACTGTGAAGAAGTTCTTCTCATACTGATGTGGAACCTCCTCTGTTCCAGCTCACACCCATTGCCCCTTGTCCTATCATTGGATGCCACTGAGCAGAGCCTGGCTCCATCTCCCTGACACCCACCTTTCACATATTTATCAACATTCATGAGGTCACCCCTCAGTCTCCTTTTTCCCCAGCTATTCTCCTGGGGTCACCTGGGGGAAGAAGGAAGCAAAACTTTGACTTATACTGCAACGTAAGTTTTGAAACACTGAAATACAACGAAGCTTGTGTAGGAGTTTGTAGGAAAAGTTCAGCAAAACTACCAGTGCTGCTCGTCATCTCTCCTCCTGAATCAGTACAAAGGGTTCCATGCTCCTCTTGTCCCGTTTCTGCTTCCTGACTTGACAGAGGAGGCATGATTTCTGTTTTCCCCCATCAGCTCCATCAGCACTTGGTGCTTTTCACTAGAAACCCGTTTCTGTGAGTTCCCTGTAACTGAATTTAGGTTTTGCTTCTGTTTCGAATCCTACAGCAGTTTATTGCGAAGAAAGGCTGCAGCACAGCAAACTCACAGGCAGCCTTCATCTCCCGAACGCTCAAGTGAGGATAATTGGATGTGGACATCAATCTTACATCTGCCTGTGTGACAGTTCTGCCGGCGTCTGGTATGTCACTTCTGACAGTATTTGATGCCTTTCTTAAACTCCCTGCTTCTGGAGCTGCCAACGACCCAAAAACGCTCGTTCTGTAGCTGGGTCAGGAAAAAAGGAGTCGAATTCTTGAAAGCCCTCACTACTGGGGATCCTGACAGGTAGTTCTAACAAAAGCAGAAATGGTTCTCCTTTTGCACAGTAAAAGACAGCAGAAGCCTAATGATGACCTGTCTTGTCCAGCAGGAGTAGGGAGGTGATTGTCCCCCCTGTATTCAGCACCGATGAGGCTGCACCTTGAGTGCTGGGTCTAGTTTTGGGCACCTCAGTACAAGGGAGACATTGAGGTGCTGAAGCGAGTGCAGAGGAGGGCAACAAAGCTGGGGAAGGGCTTGGAGAACAAATCTGATGAGGAGAGATGGAAAGAGTTGGGGCTGTTTAGTTTGAGGAAGAGGAGGCTGAGGGGAGACCTCATTGCTCTCTGCAGCTATCTGAAACTACAACTGTAAAGATGTTGGTGCTGGTCTCTTCTCACAGGTCACTAGAGACAGAAGCAGAGGGAAGGACTTCAAGCTTCAACAGGGGAGGTTTAGACTGGACACCAGGAAGAAATTCTTCCTGGAGAGAGCGGTCAGGCCCTGGACTGGGCTGCCCAGGGTGGTGGTTGAGTCCCCATCCCTGGACATATTCAGAAGTCTCTTAGATGTAGTGTTGGGGGATGTGGTTTCGGGGTGAACTTGTAGAGTAGGGTTGATGGTTGGACTCAATGATCCCAAGGTTCTTTTCCAACCTGAATGATTCTATGAGGTCCCTTCCAATCCCTAATGATTCTGTGATTCTTCAATTCAGTCTTTCCTCATAAGAGAGGAGTTCTACTACTTTCACAATCTTTGTGGCTCTGCGCTGGACTCTCTTGAGCAGTTCTGTGTCCTTCTGGAACTGAAGGGCCCAGAACTGGACACAAGCCCCTAATGTAGCAGGGGGATTGGACTGGATTGTCTTTCGAGGTCTCTCCAGGGTAGAGAAGAGGGGGAGGAGAACCTCTCTTGATCCACTAACCGCCCCTCTTCTGATCCACCTCAGGATGCCGTTGGCCACAAGGGCACAAGAATACCTTGACTTTATGGGTTAGCCTCACACTCTCTCAAATCTTAGCCCTGGCACCAGCAGAAAACCAGGACCAATCTCCAATATCACATCTGCAGCAACACAGCAAGGGACGAATGCTCTTGCAGAGGAAACCTCTTGTCTATCGGGAGCTCTGACAGATGTACTCTCCTATACCAATGCACAAGAATTTAGGATGCACAAGGCCACCTCAAGCTGTGGAACCTTCTTGTCCCTAAATGGCTTTGCAACAGGAGTGGCAATAGTTCTCACTGTCACAAGACTTTGCTCCTGCTGAGCTTGGACAGCACAGTCCAGTCTAACTGGACCTACTTACATGAAATTAATACTTCTTTGGGTATTTCACCACAGAATCATCAGGGATTGGAAGGGATCTCGAAAGATCATCTCGTCCAATCCCCCTGCCAGAGCAGGATCACCTAGACCAAGTCGCACAGTCTTTCTGTCAAGACATTGTGCTGTTGGCTGCTCACAAGGCCTTTGGACCCCAAAAGACCTGGTATGGATGGGAAATCACACCTTGGAAACGATCATTCTTTGTAAATCGTATCAAAGCAGGACAGAACAAAAATGAGCCATGCAAGTGTCCTATTTCTGTCACAGCTTCTAAATCTCAGCCAGGTCCTCCTCCACCCTCCTTCACAGATCACATCCCCCCATAGTTACCTGGCAGCTGATGAAAGTTGTTGCACGAAGTATAAATAGATTTGAGGTTTATTTTGGCCAATGGTATTCAATTATAATTTCAAAGGCCAATATCAAGAACTGTAAACAGCCTCCTGAGCACACGTACTCAGCGCAGCCCAGAATCAAACAGAACCACAGAACACTAGGGACTGGAAGGGACCTCCGAAGATCATCCACTCCAATCCCCCTGCCACAGCAGGATCACCTAGACCAAGTCACACAGGAACACGGCCAGGTGGGTTTTCAACATCTCCAGAGAAGGAGACTCCACAAAACCCCTGGGCAGCCCCTTCCAGGGCTGTCACTCTCACTGTGCAGAAGTTCCTTCTTATATTTATGTGGAACCGCCTGTGCTCCAGCTGACACCCACTGCCCCTTGTCCTATGACTAGATGACACTGAGCAGAGCCCGGCCCCATCCTCCTAACACCCACCATAGCAGAAAGCGAGGTTTAGTTTGGTTTTTGTGGGTTTTTTGCCCTTTTACAGCCAAGTCTGCTGGGTTTCTCATCTAAAAGCAGCCTTCTTGGAACGTGAGCAGCAATCCCTCTCTGCAGATAAAAAGAGCTTTCACACCAAATTAAGATATAATTTACAGCATATTCCGTGGAATAACAGTAGGAGCTCGAAAAACACATTTGCTCACTGACTAGCGAGGAGAAAGATTCCATTGTCACTGATGCCAGGGGTTCGATAAAAGTACACATCAAGTAGCCTCAAACCAGTCGCACTAAATCGCTTTCCAAGCAGGAGCTGAATTTAAGCAACGACTGCAGAGAAGCAGCCCAAATGCCTTTGCTATTGCTCATAAAACTGTGCCAGCAAAGTGACCCTGAACAGTAATTCCAGCAAGATTTATAGTCACAATTTAGACTAAAACACGGTGCTGCTTCGGAAAGTTCCGTGTCTGGGGCTTGGTTTTCCTTTTGTCATCACAAAAAAAAGAGGAGAAAAGAGAAAAGAAATAAAAGGAGGCGCTAGGACGATCGAGTTGCTGGGAATCAGAGAAGACTCTGGGGATCTTCAAAAACAAAGTGGTTTGTTGTGCATTTCTGTCTCAAATTCAATGACCTGAGGAGCCTACAAGGACTCAGGTGGCTTTAGAGCCTTTGGAGAACAAATGCAGAACGATCCTTCATCTTTCCAGCTATGGGAAGAGTCCACAGGGCACAAAAACCTTCTGATGAGGAAAGGCTGAGGGAGCTGGGTCTCTTCAGCTTTGAGAAAAGGAGCGGTGACCTCGTTAATGTTTATAAATCTGGAAAGAGTAGGTGTCAGGAGGATGGAGCCAGGCTCTGCTCAGTGGCATCCAATGCTAGGACAAGGGGCAACGGGTGTGAGCTGGAACATAGGAGGTTCCACATCAATACAAGAAGGAACTTCTTCACAGTGAGGATGACAGAGCACTGGAATGGGCTGCCCAGTGGGGTTGTTGAGTCTCCTTCTCGGGAGACATTTAAAATCCGCCTGGACATGTTCCTGTGTGACTGGATCTAGGTGATCCTGCTGCTGCTGCTGCCCTTTTGAGGTCTCTTCCAGTCCCCAACGTTCTGTAATTCTGTGTATCTACAAAACTAATTTTCCCACAGATCTTCTTAATCTAAGTCCATCCAAGAGAGACAATAGGTCATCAGCTTCTTCAATTCCAGAAAACACAATCCTATGAAAAGTTCAAACCTTACATAAAATTGGTTTTAACGCTGGCCTCAACATCAAAACATTTGGAAAAACATCTCCATCCAAAACGAGAACTTAAAATACCCACAGGAGAATACTGAAGGAAGGGAAAAACTGAAGCTCAGCTGAAAAGAAATACATCAACACAACACCTAACCCTCTCATCAAAAACTCTGCACATTTCAAAGTATGGTTTTGTGCAGTAGAGTTTCTTCAGGTCTGAATAATCCATAAGAATTAACTGAATTAAAATCATACACAAAACAGCTCTATAGGGCTTGGGTCAGATTCCCTCCTGATAAATTTACCCTTGATATTTAAAAGTGGAATTAGCATCTACTTTCCTAAACATAATCAATTCTTCTATACGAACTAAGGAAAACCAGTACAAGTCAGCATTTCTCCTTTTCCCTTTAAAATCAGATTTTGTGTTCGACGGCCACGGCTGCCAAGTCAAAGTGATGAAACTGAAAGACTGATAAATCAAGAATATGGGTGTCAGCTGGAACAGAGGAGGTTCCACATCAATATGAGAACTTCTTCACAGTGAGGGTGGCAGAGCACTGGAATGGGGCAGGGGGATTGCAGTGGATGATCTTTCAAGGTCCCTTCCAATCCCTAATGATTCTGTGATAATTCTGCGACTTCTGTTATTCAACAAGTGAGTTGAATCATTGGGTGCAATTAGTGACCATGAAGTAATGAAGTTTGTGACTCTCATTTCCTTGCTGGAGCAGCTTGCAGTACTCATACACTATGAAGTGCCTGCTGGATACCACAACATTTTCTTCCAGCTTTTTGTGCTTAAACAACACCAGAAAACCTGAATGTGAATTTTTTTAGACAGTGAAAACTAACAAACCAGTTCTGGAGTTCCCAACATAAGGAGGACACAGAGCTCCTGGAAGGTGTCCAGAGGAGAGCAACTCAGGTGATCAGAAGGCTGGAGCACCTCCTCTGTGAGGACAGGCTGAACAAGTTGAGGTTGTTCAGCCTGGAGAACAAGAGGCTCCCAGTTGACCTTCTAGCATCTTTCCAATCTCTGATGGGGGCTACAAGAAAGCTGGTGGAAGGCTTTTGACACGGGTGCGTAGTGAGAGGACAAGGGGAAAGGGTTCCAGACTTGAAGAGGGGAGAGTGAGGTTGGACATGAGGAACAAATTCTTCCCTGCGAAGGTGGTGAGGTGCTGGAACAGGTTGCCTAAGGCAACTGTGTGTGCCCCATCCCTGGAAGAGTTGAAGGCCAGGTTGCCTGAGCCCCTGAGTAACCTGCTCTAGGGAAGATGTCGCTGCCTGTGTAGGGGTTTTGGAACTGGATGGTCTTTAAGGTCCCTTCCAACCCCGGCCATTCTATGATCCTATACTGCATTTCCTAGAGAAACCAACAAGAGCATGCAAGAGCTTGTTGAGGCTGGTTTATATTAATCTATGCTAAAAAATAAAACTATACTGAATTTTATATTTCTTTCTTACACTTAATGATCAGCAGTAGAATTTTACTGGACCCACTAATCCACATAAAACCAAACCTCACGCAGCTGCTGCGATCGCTTATTTCAGCAATGATAATTTACAGATGTTCAGATGTTTGCAAATAAACTTAATTGAAACCTGTAAATCCCAGTCTACTCAAAATGCGTATCAGCACCCCTAGAGAACAGAAGGAATTGAAAATGAGCAGCCTTCTGCAACTGAAAGCTTTTTTCCAGCCGACAAGCAGCAAAAGCTAGTGACTCAGCTTGCTTAGATGTCGTAATAATCTTGTGCATTAAGGAAATGAATATTTCATACGTTTCTAAAGAGAACATACACAGTGTTCCACGTGCAAGTGATGTGACCCTTTTGTAAACAGCTCTTCCATCATTCAAAGAGATGCTGACCAGGGAAAACGGACTGAAGAGATGAGGGTATGTCACTAGGGAACCAGATGATGAAGCAAGTAAGTAGCACGAGCCTAGCTAGTGTTTTGCCTTCTATTACAATCAAATCAATGTGTTATTAGCACTATAAATCAAGCAAACAATTAGGTTTTCTCAGCACCCCAAGGCATCACAGAGATCTGAAGTTACTCGCCTGGAGGAAACAGGCAAAAGTCTAAGCTATAACATGGAAACTGTGTGGAGACATTAAAAAGAGGGGAAAACACCATAGAAAGGCTTCTCTTCAGTGTCTGGCTCTCTGTGGCATGGACACCAACATGCATCTGCATTCATGAGCATTTAAACAAAAACCACCCGGGCAGCTCCAGTCTCACCACAGTCTGTAAGGCTGCTGCATGTCCCGCATGCCCAAAGTCCTTCCAGGCTCTGAGTCCCCAGAAGCCTTCATGAGATGTGGAAGAAGGAAGAGGGCACACTGGATAGTTGCACATGAATTTGGGACTTCTTAGGTTGGACAAAAGAAGGCTCCTAGGGGATTTAATCCCTGTCTATAAATCCATGAGGGGTGGGTGCCAAGCGGAAAGGAATCCTCTCTTTTCAACGGTGTCAGACAGGACAAGGGGTGATGGATGCCAACTGCAACGCAGGAAGTTCTACCTCAATCTGAAGAAAAACTTCTTTACAGTCAGGGTTAGTAAATATTGGAAGGAGTTACCCAGGGAGGGTATGGAGACGCCTTCTCCGGAGATGTTTCAGATCTGGCTGCATGTGACTTTGTGGAGTTGACGGAGGCTTTTTAGGCAGTGATGCTTTTCAGCAGGAGGGTTGGACCTGATGATGGCCACTGAAGGACCCTCCCAACCCCAATAATCTGTGTAAACAAACAGGCAGGTGGTGGCTGCTCTCTGCAGAGCACTTGCAGACCCACACAACACTTGACTCCCAAACAATCTCAGTATCACACTTCACCCAAAAATGGTCAAAGCCCATCAAAAATGGATAAAGACAAGTTCATCGGACAGATCCATGCACCTCTGAAATCACTCTGTCATGTGGGTGCCCATCACTGTTGCTGGATCAGACTGAGGGCATGCAGAGGAAGCACACACTTAATACTCCCCTAATTTTGAGGAGGGTTACAGGAAAAGAAAACTCTCCCCACCCCATTTCAGCCACCACTGTCCCTTCTTCTGGGCGCAGGGTTTTTAATTCTAATTGATGGAGCACTGCAAGGGGCTGCCCAGGGAGGCTGTGGAGTCTCCTTCTCTGGAGGCATTTAAAACCTGCCTGGCCATGTTCCTGTGCAACTTGGTCTAGGTGATCCGGCTGTGGCAGGGGATGGGGCTGGATGATCTTTAGAGGTTACTTCCAATCCCTGATGTTCTGTGACTCTGCGTAATGTGGAAGGCAGTTTGCTCCAAGAGTTGGCACAGATTAGACTATCAAACTATGAAACACCCTCATGAAATGGGAAACTGCTGAAGTGTTCCTGCAGGCTTGTTGAAACAATAAAGGGAAAAAAAAAGGGTATAGAATTGAAAGAAAGCAAAGCTGGCAAGGACAGAGCCCACGATGAAGTCATGGAAATGAAATGATCTCATCTCAGTGGAAGAGATCAGAAGAGTTAGGTTTCATAGACTCATAGAATCGCTCAGGATGGAAAAGACCCTGGGGATCATCAAGTCCAACCATCAACCCTACTTTACAAGGTCACCCCTAAACCACATCCACTAACACTACATCTAAGCCACTTTAAACACACCCAAAGATGGGGACTCACCACCACCCTGGGCAGCCCAGTCCAGTGCCTGACTACTCTCTCCAGGAAGAATTTCTTCCTGATGTCCAGTCTAAACCTCCCCTGTTGAAGCTTGAAGCCCTTCCCTTGGGTTCTGTCACTAATGACCTGTGAGAAGAGACCAGCACCAACATCTCTACCAGGTCCTTTCAGATAGTTGTAGAGAGCGATGAGGTCTCCCCTCAGCCTCCTCTCCCTCAAACTCAACAGCCCCAAAAGTGGTGCCATACATTTTCGTGAACAGTTGTCAGGCAACGTGCTTGTTTGCACAAATGCTGCTGCCAAGGAGGCTCGTGCACCAAACTGTACCTCCCTAATGCCTTCTGCCTGCGTACAGTGGAGATGTGCAATGCTTTTTCTTCTGGTTTCAGGCTTTTTTTACAGAAATGGTTAAAGTACTTCTCTGCAGCCTCTCTCTGCACAATGAACACAGGTTTGCAAACAGCAGCGAGCTGCACACAGGGAGTAGGTTCTGGTAGCTGATTCAATTCACCCAATGTGAATCCCCTGAAGTCAGATGCTTTTCAAAGGTAATTGTTCACTATATTCCTCTTACAAGTTCATATAATCACAGAATGGCTAAGGTTGGAAGGGACCTTAGAGATCATCTATTCCAACCTCCCTGCCATGGGCAACCAGACTGGGCTGCTCAAGACCTCGTCCGACCTGGCCTTGAACACCTCCAGGGAGATGGCAGCCACAGCCTCTCCAGGCAATGGATTTCTTTTCACCCTTGCACTGAAGAACTTCTTAATATCTAGTCTAAACCTACTCTCCTTCAGTTTAAAATCATTTCCCCTTGTCTTATTCCTAGATATTGTTGTGAAAAGTCCCTCTCTAGCCTTCCTGTCAGCTTCCTTCAGGTATTAGAAGGCAGCTATATGGTCCCTTGCAAGAGTCTTCTCTTCCCAAGGCTGAATAACCCCCCCCAGCTCCCTCAGCCTATCCTCACAGCAAAAGTTCACAGATCTCTGCACAGTTCAAAGCTAGTTGGTACAGACATGCGGAATATTTCTTTCAGTGTTCCACATCAATCTGAGAAGGACCTTCATCCACTGAGGGTGACAGAGCACTGGAAGGGGCTGCCCAGGGAGGTTGTGGAGTCTTCTTCTCTAGAGAGGTTTGAAACCTACCTGGACATGTTCCTGTGCAACTTGATCTAGTTGATCCTGCTGTGGCAGGGCAACAGGACTGGGTGATCTTTCACAGTCCCTTCCAATTCCTCATGATCTGTGATTCTGTGATTAATTCCACCACACTTTAGCTTTAACAAAAACAGTATGTCCAAGGTTTTGTTCATGACTTATTTAATAAAACAGCTAATAATTAAAAAAACCCCTCTATCTGTTTATTTTCAGTAAATATTCTTGAACCTATAAACGAAACCAAAGAGGTCAAACATACCCGTAACCTGTTGGACAAGGTCCAGAAGAGGGACACAAAAATATTCAGAGGGCTGAAACACCTCTCCCATGAGGACTGGTTGCAAGAGTTGGGATTGTTTAGCCTGGAGAAAAGAAGCTTCAGGGAGGTCTTATTGTAGCTTTTCAGTACCTGAAGGGAGCCTACAGGATAAACGGGGACAGACTTTTTAGCAAGGTCTGTTGTGACAGGACATGAGGCAATGGTTTTAAATTATAAGAGGATAGATTTAGCCTGCATATTAGAAAAAATAAATTACAGTAGTGTGGTGAAAGACTGAACTGGTTGCCCACGTAGCTGGTGAAGACCACATCACGGGAGACATTCAAGGCAAGGCTGGATGAGTCTCTGGGCAAACTGCTCTAGTTGCAGACGTCCCTGAACTCTGCATGGGGACTGGAGTAGATGACCTTTAAAAGTCTCTTTCAACAGGTCTTGAAGAGTCTTTTCTATCTGCTCACCTCAAAGCAGAACCAGATCTGCTGTAACTGTTTCTGATAAATGCTTCTGAAAGTGGGGAAACAGACCCAGGCAATCTATGCCACTGTCAGACTACTGCACTCTCTCCAAGTGCTCTTCACTACGTCTGGTGCAACGTCCAAAACAGGATCCAGTGCTTTAGCTGTGCACAGACCGACCACTTCCTACAGTCTTTTACCGTGAGTTTTAAAACCACCACCAACCCTTTGCCCTCCTGCCCCCAGCTTGTCTCCTGCACAAGGCACAACACGTACCACGTGTGCAAGGAACATGCAGTGCAGACATCTGCAGCACTCACCTGTTTTTGAGATGTGTCGCCAGGTCACATCGCTGCATGACTTCCTGACACACGGAAGAGAAGGGGCACAAAACAAACAGCTTGTCTAACAGTTTGTGAACAAGGATGCTGGATTTTTTGCAGAGTTTAAAATGGAGTCTTTTTCGATCCAGTGGGCAGAAGTCCTTCTCCTGCAGAAAGTTCCTTAGGCACTTGTAGCAGAAAGTGTGTCCACAGGGAGTGTCCAATGGCTGCAACAAGGGCTGAAGGCAAATGTGGCACACCAAGTCATCATCTACTTCGTTCTGATAATTATAGAGGTGGTTTTCCCTTGTCCAGTGCTGCTGGCCACACACGAAGCACAGAGGGTTCAAGGAGGCATTCTGCTCCACTGCAGCCATGTCGTCACCTGTAGTCCCCATTGTACAGCTAAGGTGGCTGGTGGATCCTCCTCCTCATAGGATGGGCTTGCTCACGTAAAGCTCAGAGAGAAGCACCTTCTTCCAGGGTGTCTTACACTCTTCAGTCAAGTGCCATCTTCTGTAACAAATAAATGAAGAAAAATTAATTGTTTTGCACAAATTATAGAAGTTCTTGTCAGAACTTTTGACTTCTGGGTTTACCAAACCACAACAGCTAGATAACAGTTAAAGAGAGTATTTCTTTTCTGCTATGAATTTCTCATAGAAGAAAGTATCATACAATGTTCTAAGGCTGGAAGGGACCTCTAGAGGTCATCTAGTCCAACCTCCCTACACAGGGACAAGTCTACCTAGGTCAGGCAGCTCAGAGCCTCATCAAGCCTGACCTTAAATGACTCCAGGGATGGGGCTCCCACAACCTCCCTGGGCAGCCCATTCCAGCCATCAACCACCCTCACATTGAAGAACTTGTTTCTAATATCCAGCCTAATATCTCTCCTTTCCCAGCTTGAACCCACTGCTGCTTGCCCTGTCCGTACAAACCCTCTTGAAAAGACCTCCCCCTGCCTTCACGTAGACCCTCCTCAGGTACTGGAAGGTCAAAAGAAGGTCCCCCCGGAGAAAGCAGCAGCAAAATGTTTGAGCGCAGTTCCTTTTACCACATCAACATTTTACAGCTTCACAACAGCTGCGGCACTGCACACGCAGAGCTCACCTGCAAGATGACCAGTGTGTGACAGCAAGGACACCGCAGTACGCAATGTCACCCTAGAAGCATTCGATTAGCATCCAGCACAAAAACACCCTATTGTGGAGTAACGGTTAGATGACCAAGTAATTAAATGTGGTCTTTAATATGAGATTATGATTTTAATCTGGTCCTACTCTCTTTTTCTGATTGTGACTATTAACGCAGAGCATTACACATCAGAGGTCTAAATACGCTGCATTAAAATAACAGGAACAAACTGCTTCCCCTGTTCTTTCCATTAGTAACATCGCTTACGTGTCACCGCTTCCCTTCAGGTTTTCTCTGTTGGTTGCCCCACAGTAAGAAGGACTGATCTATCCACTATGCCACATCTGATTTAGGACAGACATGAGTAATAAAAATATGGATCATATCACACAACCAATCACAGAATCACTCTGGCTGGAAAAGACCCCTGGGATCATCAAGTCCAACCACCTACCCTACCTTGCAAGTCCACCCCTAGACCACATCCCTCAACACCTCATCCAAACGATGTTTAAACACATCCAGGGATGGCGACTCAACCACCTCCCTGGGAAGCCCAGTCCAGTGCCTGACCACCCCTTCTGTGAAAAAGAATTTCCTAATATCAAGTCCTAATATTATTTCCTAACATCAAATCACACACGCATTGCACCATGTCTTCCGTGCTGAGAACCCCTGGTTTGGTTTTTGTCCCTTAACCTCACACAGCCAAGCGCAAGACTTAGAGCACATTTTACAAGGATTACCATATCCTTTGACGCAAAAAGGATTAAATAGTAATTTGTAATCCGGGCCTCAGTTCTGCCGTAGAAATGGATGCTCATCACAGCCCTGCCTCGTGCAGATAATGTGCACCTTCTGGAAAGGATTTCGTGAGGGAAGAGCACAGCGGGTCTTTCTTGGTAGAGACTAAGAATTCAAAATGAGACCCCAAAAGAGATTACTCAAGGAACAGTCTTAAATGTCTTATGTAAGAGTTCAAAGATTGGAGAGCGGATAAGGAGAGCAGCACATGGAGCCCTCGTGCCCAAACCGCAGCTCCTGCTCGGTGTTCGGGCAGCTGGATTAAGGCAGAAAGGATGAAACCCATCTAATGGCTGCTCTTTATGTAACGCAAAATAAACCAGATAAATGTCTAGAAAAAAGATTGCATTGATTTGCTACTTTGGGAAATCTTTGTGCTGCCTCAGGCACCAGGAGAGAAACGTGTGACACGTGGTGTATTGTATCTGGGGGTACAGCAACAGGTAGGGCAGAGGAAAGGGATGTGCAGAACGGGCAGAGAAAGAGTGTGTTGCCCAAATGCTAGACCCACTCCTACTGCTGACTATGATTAGGAGTCTTCCTCCTTCTCCACGTTACCAAGGTCCCAAGAAAAGTACAAGTCCTACAGAGAAGAGGGGACAGAGGGGTGACCTCATTAATGTTTATAAATATGTGAGGGGTGGGTGTCAGGAGGATGGAGCCAGGCTCTTCTCAGTGT